>PVJX010015852.1:0-41655 GCA_004027295.1 Dolichotis patagonum | reverse complement strand
AAGAGGATATTAGAAAATTGAAGGATATTCCTTTCTCTTGGCTAGGAAGAACCAACACTGTGAAAATGACCATACTCCCAAAACTGTTATACAGATTTAAAACAATCCCCCCCCAAATACTATTAACATACCTCACAGATTTAGGGAAAACACTCCTAAAATTCATTTGGAAACAGAAGAAACCTAGAATAGCAAAGGCAATTCTACACAACAAAGGCAAGGCAGGAGGCATCTCAATTCTGACTTGAAACTATACTAGAAAGCCACCGTGATAAAATCGGCATGATACTGGCAAAGAAATAGACCTGAGGATCAATGGAACAGATTAGAAGATGCAAGTATAAGTATGAAGACACTCAGCCACCTGATATTTGACAAAGGGGATAAACATGTTCACTGGAGGAAGGATAGCCTCTTTAATAAATAGTGTTGGAAAAACTGGCTCTCCACATGCAGAAGACTGAAACTAGATGCCTACCTATCACCATGCACAAAACTAGAGTCTAACTGGATCAAATACCTAAATATTAAAACAGAAACACTATATCTACTAGAAGATAAGGTTGGTAGAAGTCTGGAGACATAGGGGTAGGCAGAGAATTCATGAACAAAATGCAAACTGCACAGGAAACACTTCAAAGAATCAACAACTGGGATCTCATATTATTGAAAGGTTTCTACACTTCAAAAGAAATCACCAACAGAGAGAAAAGAAAACCCACAGAATGGGAAAGAATTTTAGCCAGCAACCCCTTAGACAAAGGACTTATATCGAGAACATATAAAGAATTGAAAAACGTCAAGCCCTCAACTTGCAAGACTGTCTCCAAAAATGGGCATCTGAGATGAACACACAGTTCTCAGATGAAGATTTACACATGGCAAATAAATACATGAAGAAATGTTCACCATCGCTGGTCATTCGAGAAATGCAAATTAAGTCAGCATTGAGATTTCATCTCACTCCAGAGAGAATAGCTGCCATCAAGAAATCAACTGATAACAAATGTTGGCAAGGCTGCAGGGGGGAAAAAGGAACATTTCTCCTCTGTTGGTGCAGCCACTATGGAAATCACTATGGATATTTCTCGGAAGACTAGAATTGGAAGTTCCATTCAATCCAGCTATTTCCCTCCTGGGTATTTTCCCAGAAAAATGGAAATATTCATATCACAGTGATATATGTGCACCCATGTTCATAGCAGTCCGATTTGTAATAGCTAAATCTTAGAAACAACAAAAATGCCCATCAACTGCAGAGTGGATGAAAAAGATGTGGTATTTTTATACAATGGAATATTACTCAGCTATAACAAAGGATGATCTTGAGGCCTTATAGGTAAATGGAGACAATCTGAGACTATCCTCATAAGTGAAATAAATAAGAATCATATTTATAAATATCACATTGTGTCTCTAGTGTAAAAAGAAATAAGAACTATAGGAGTAATAAAACCCAAAATGTATAATTGCTGTTTTTTTAAAAAGAGGAAAATAAAGTGCTCTAAAGGATATAACTGCATGTATGTTTAAATGTGTAGGATTGAAAGCCATATTACTATGTTTTTGTTGGATTGTTGAACAGAACTTTTTGCAGTCTCACTGTTTGAATGTCCACTTTGCATGCTTTAATTTTGTAACTTGAACAACTATTTCTAAGAGGACAATATGTAATTTATCAACTAGTGATTTCATACTGTTTTTTTTAAAACTGTGTATTATTTCTACCCTTTCTCTGTTTCGTTTTTTTTTCCTCTTTAAATAAAATTTTTAAAAAAAGAAAATAGATTGCAAGAAGTGATTCCTCATGGAAAGAAAGTAAGATATGTACAGCAAATACAAAGAAACCTTTACAGTATTTTAAGAAATAAGATTTCAGAGAGGGATTTAAGAAAAAAGTGCATACCTATAATCCCAGCACTCTGGAGGCTGAGGCAGGAGGATCACTGCAAGTTTGAGGCCAGCCTAGGCTATGTGGTAAGTTCAAGACCAGTCTGAACTATCTAGTGACACCTTGTCTCAAAAAAAAAATAAAAATGAGATATTATGCTAACAAGATTGAAAATCTTAAAAAAATACATTAAATATTTCCAAAAATATGTTATTGAAATTGGTTCAAGTACAGAAAACAATTACTAGTAGTTCAATAAAAATACTAACACAAAGAATTAGCTCTTCAAAACTTCTTGAGAGTTTTATGATTTGTTTTCTTGAGAATTTTTAAAAGCTATTTTATCTCTACATTGTAGTAAATATTTTAAAATAAAAAAGAAGTTTTAAAATTGGCACTCAAAACACAACCCAATTACAATACAACATGCACACACAGAGTAGAATAATCATATGTAGATAGAAGCAAAACTCTAAATATGTAAGTTCATTAATGTAGTAAAATAATTTATTGCAACAAAATGAGGTTAATCAGTAATGAGAAAAATCTATTAGCACATATTTAACCAGGAAGTAAAATGATGCCATCTCTTTATTATATAATCACCAGGTGTCTAGTAAAAATCTATACTCATTCCTAGATAATTCTCAAGAGGATTTATAAAGAATGTATACCTTAAAGCAATTCAAAAAAACACAAGACTACCTTCTATTTACTATTATTGCTCAACGTATTTTTAGCAATTCTATAGTACATTAGAATTGTAGCTGATATGAACTTTGGACATTAGAAAATAAAATTGCAAATTATACTGATGTGACTATAATATTCATAGAAAATGCAAAAAATTACTTAAAATCTCTAAGAACTAATAAGATATTTTGTTAAGTAGTTAAACACACTTTTCAGTTTTCTCCCATATGAGCATTAGTGGTTAGAAGGTTATAAAAAAGACAAGACACTATATAAAATGCCATATCTGTAAGTATTCATAACATAAGAAATATAAAATATAAAAAGTATGAATAACCCTAGTAAAACAGATTTCAGTTCCCAATGAGAAAAAAACACTAAAATTTTGCAGAGCATGATATAATGTCTATGATTATCATTTTTCTGTTTTTACTTATACAGGGAAGAGAGAGAGGCAGACATGACAAGATTAATCATAATTGAACATTACTGAATATGATGAGTTTATGAGGAGTGGATCTCTGTTTTATTTCTGTTAGAAGTTTTCCATAAGGTGAAGTTTAAAAGAAACTTTGTATGCAACAGGAGAGCTGAAATAATGTTACATGCCTAGGTTGGAAGGCTGAAATGTATACATACTAAATCTTCTCAAACCCATTCACAGAGTTAATAAACCCTATGCAAAGATTCCAAAGGAATGTGGTTAAGCTTCAAGAAGTTTCTAAAGACCATTTGGAAATGCAAACAGATGAGAATACATCATTTTGCAAAAAGTGAATTAAGTCTTGCCACACTAGGTGAAATATATTCTAAAGCCATCACATGGAAATTACAGTGACATGGACTTAACAAAATAGCCAACAGTGGTTTGTTCTTATGACTGGGTCACTCTAGAAATGGAATACCAAGTTAGAGCCTTGTCTGTCCTATGGTCTAATCCTAAATTAACATTCCTGCACTTTTTCTCTTCCAGCTTAGGCATTATTGAAATTCCTTCCTAATAGTCACCAAAAATCACCAAACAATTTTTCACTACAGTATTTCACATCTCCTCTAATCAATATGTAAGGGTTGGGTCTCATCAGATGTGTTGGGTCTCATCATGTCTCATCTGACGGATCTAATAGGATACCTTGCGTGTGTGAAAACCTGGTTTCACTTGAAAACTTGTATCTACAGGTGGCTAGTTAATGTGTCAGAAAAAGATGACAAAATACCACAATAGATGCCCAAGTGAGTGAATATAATCTTCTATGAAGAAAAATTGTTTGACCTCAAATTACCTTTAAAGGTAAAGCTGCAAGTTACTGAACACATACTCAGTATATATTCAATTACCACCAATATGTAACCACCAGTAACCATCAATATGTAGTCAATAACCATCAAAGAGTATAAAGTACTTCTTGAGATAATAGAGTAGCTAGAAAAGACAACAAAAACATTACCAGAAAAATCTAGATATTAAAGTGAATGAAGGAAAATCATAAATTTATATTTATTGTTCAGAAAGTTAAAAACAAATATTAAAATGTTAACAAGAACTTAGAGATACCATACTAGTGAAAAAGAGACAATCAAATTATAAAACTGAAAAACACACTAACAAAATAAGAGCACAAGGGATAGTTTTAATAGCACATTGAAAGACAAAATTAACTGGTAAATTTCAAGACATTTCAGAAGAAATTGTCCACAATTAAGCATGGAAAAACAAAGTTATGAAACATATTAAATTGAAAGTAAGAGGAAAAATAAGACTAATATACATTTAAATGGAGTACCAGAAAAAAAGAAGTAGAGGCAATAATTAAACAGATGGTTTTCAAAAATTATGAAACAGCAATCCAAAAATAGAAGCTCAAAGAAACCAAAGGAAGACACACTAAATGAAATCTAGATTTAGAACACCATACTTAAATAGCAAACAATTAGAAAAAGCTTGTGAGTATTAAAAAATACCAAAGAAAAAAGGCATTTTACTGTCAAAGAAATGACAGTTAAGTAGCAAAAATTTTAACACATCATCAATGGCTTACAATAATAAAGTATATGGGGAATATTTCATTAAATTATTGACAAAATTCCATCTCCAATAAAAATGAAATAAAGATATTTTCAAAAAAGTAAAATTTAACAATAAGAATCAAGGTATTCTAAAGAGAAATTCTTAAATATGATCTTAAAGCAGAAAAGCTATCACAGATAGAACCTTGGATATCCAGTAAGCAATAAAATCAGCAGGCAAAAATGTTTCCAGCAAAATTTGTGAAAGACAAATATTTGAATAACCCAAATGGCTGAAAACAAAATAATGGACAACAAATTATGGTTATATTTAAATAGTGTAAAAGATTGAACTGTCAGATCGGGCTACAATATGGATGAACCTTAAAGACAGAATACGTTTGAGCAACAATAACCCAAACAGAAGATGATACATGCTGTACATTCTACTATTATAAATTTCAAAAACACAAAAGTAAATCACATTATTTGATAATTTATAGCTACAGAGCAAAATTAAAAGAAATTTTAAAAATCAGTATTAAAAAATGCACATAGAAGATTTCTGGAATTTGGTTCAGTTCTTTAAATCTCTCTGGGAATGACCTGATTATTCATTTTACAAAAAAATTAGGTTATTCGTTTGAAATTTTATGCAGACAGTTGTCCTTAACTATCCACAGGAAATTAGTTTCAAGACCCCTCTCCTCTCCATTAGCATCATGATGACCTGAAGGTCCCTATGTTTGTTTTGTGAGGTTTTGTAAATGGATCTTCACATATTTCTATTTTCTGACATTCCTTCTATGGTTATAGGGATCCCTAAATGAAAGACAAGGTTGTTACCTTACAGTTTCATTTTCTACCTATGTCACAATTAGCTTCTTTATTATATGGCACTGATGATTTCTGAAATTGCAGAACTACTAAAAGTCTTTATAAAATAAATCTGTATTTATGACTTCTCAGTAATTTATAAAATCCGAAAACTTCTTTAATTCACATGGACTTACACTGAAGAAAAATAATTCAGAAAATACTGACTCCATTAAATATTCTGTTCTTAAAACAACAAAGTTTGAAAGCCAAATTGTGGGCATTGTTTGTTTTCAAGTGCCTCCTTTAGAAAACAGTAAATATGACAATTAGAGTTATGCAAAGAAAAACAAATAGAATGATTTACTCTGAGAAGTCAAAAAGGTCTCATACCAGAGATTAGAAATAGGACGGAAGGCCTTCTTGTAATTGAATAGTGAAATAAAAAGAAAAAAAGGCAGATGTTTGGAATTCTTTAAAAATGTTAAAATGAAATTTTAGCTTATCAACTGAGGCAGGTATAGCATGCTAATCACAACATAAATTTTTCCATTAGTTTCATTCCAGGTTTCTGTTTACAATCTTTATGTTGCTCTTTGTTCTTAGAGTTTTCATTTATATAATTTTTTTTAATTGGGTACTGGGAATTGAACTCAGGACCTCGGCCTTGCCAAGCAGTCACACTGAGCAATATCCTCAGCTTATTTATATAAATAAAACTTCCATCAATATTTTTACAAAGTAAGATTTTAAAACATCATTCAGTACATAGAACCTTCTTTGTATGTCAATTGCTACTAAAGGGATATAAAACAAAAGCATTTCATATTTTCTTTCCCCTCTTGTTCTTTTCTTAGGAAATCTGAAGTCTTTTATGATGATTGCCGAGAAACACAGATTGGAGTACCATACTGAAGATGGATGGTTCTCAAGCTGAGTGAATTCCTTACTTGGCAGGGTATTAGAGAGATTCCCATACCGTCAGCATTCTCCATAAATAGATAAGCAGAAAATATGAAATTCAATAGTGAGCAAAACCCTAAGTCATCTAAGCCAATAACTGTAGCTTAATCAGTAGGACCAGGTGGCAGGCACCCAAGAGTTTTGAAGGAATTCAAGGATGAAATTGGAAAGCTGTTGGCCAAGATCTGGATCCAGCATTACAAATAGCCACTGCCAGCAAAGGGGCAGATGGTGAATGTCACTCCGTTTTGTAGAAGAGCTCAAGAGAGGAGCCAGGGAACCTTAGAAAAGCAAGTATCACTTTCACTCATCCAGTCTCCAATAAAGAAGAGCATCATTAGACACTAAAACAAAAATAACTTTCTAGAGGAAAGACAATATGGTTTCTGAAAAAAGGAAAGCATGAGTCACTGATTTATTATTGGTTTCTGAGGCACAAAATATAAGTGCCAAATGCTGGCATGGGTAAAGACATTTTATTGTTAGATGGCAACATGAACGGGACCTGAGCAGGTAACAGATGCAGGGATAAGACAAACAGTACTGTCTGCATCTGATCCAAAAGAATTCCTTTGGAAAAGCAAGAAGGAACACCCTGAAACTTGAAAGGTTAGGTTGCATGGTAATAGCCTTATACCTTCTTCTTTTTGACTAGCAAACTTCAAATGTGTTACTACTTGGAGGCATTGGGAAGAGATTCAAATTCAGTCACTTCGGGAAGCATTTTACTGGGCATTGAATCGCAGTGTTTGTACTCAGTGGTAGAACCGTAGTAATGACTAAAGTCCAATCTGTCCTCACGTAGCTCAGTCTCCTGGAGATCACTGTGAAAACCATGGGATAGGAACCGACCATGGCTGGTTCAAGGGTCACACCGGCACCCAGTCACATTTATGACTAATGGTAACCAGTGATTTAAACCATGTAGAAAAATCATGATTCACAATAACTCATCCATTGGGGTTATAATCAACAATACAACAAATACAAAAGGCTATCTGGAGCACAGGTCTAAAACTAAGTGCAAAGTTCTTTGTTAAAATTAATGGTGCTAGCAATACCAACAAATAAATACTATTATCCAATCTTATTGACTTATTTGGTGGAAAAAACATCATATGCTTTGAACACAAGAATATATTATAGCTCACTTCCTCATAGAGAAGAAAAGCAGAAATGAGAGAGGTATTTGTTACTACTAATAACATTATGCATAATGTAATATACTCATATACATATGCATATACACAAATTGCCGAAAACCTCGTGAAAAGAAAATGACCATTCATTTTAGTTTTTAAAACACAGAAATTATAAAAGAAATGGACTAGCTGTCAACCATGGATCTGATGAATTCTGCCAGCATGACACAATTTTCAACCTTGCCAAAAGGTCTGGGAAGAATTTTCTTAGTTCAAGCAAAAACATCCAGATATGCAGACTGATTTTGGCAGCACCAAGCACAGGAGATTGATATCTCACCCATAATTGATATGCTTCTATTTTCTAATCATTTTGAAATCCCCATCTTTCCCTTCTTCTGCTATATTAGCTAGGAGATTGTCATTCAGAGGAATTTATTACACCTATGTAGGGAGGTAAGGTGAGTACTCTCTGGCATAAGAAAATTTTCTCTGATGATTGGATTATTCAGCATTTTCAAACCATCTAATGGCAATTGCATAGGAACTCTAAGAAGAAAAATATAAGCAGAAGGACAGATCCTCACAAAAGCAGACATAATTTGCTCTAATTTCTGTGGGAAATAATCCATTTTATCTGTTTTCTTTCATAAGTTTTATAAATGTCATATAGCAGTGGTTATTTGCAATATCAATTATTTAGAACAGAAATAAAAAAGGAGCTTAGAAGTAACTAGTTCTCCGATGCAATAGTCCAGCAAAACTTCTCCCAGGGAACCACTGCGAAATGAAATCAATCCGCTTTTTTATTTCTTTTTTCCTCTTGGCATTGCATTATGTGACCCATCTCACATACTCAAGTGTGTACTGAATGAATTTTCTACTAGGTCTCTTCCTCCTACTCCTTCTACTAAAGAAAAACTTGATCTACACTCTATCTTCCTCTGGAATGAATATGAATGGAAAACCATTGGAAGTTTAGTTCTAAAGTCTCATGTTTGAAACCTAATTGTGGAGAATTGAGCCACAGAGGACACTCGAGGAAGTAAAAAAATCAACAGATAAAACTAGAAGGATTCTGGGCTGGTCGTGCATGCCTGTAATCCCAGCATTTGGGTGGCTGTGGCAGAAGGATTGTCAGGACTTTGAGGCCAGCATGGGTTATATAGTAAGCTCAAGTTCAGCCTGAACTACACAGTAAGATTTTGTCTCAAAAAAAAAAAAATTAGAAGGAAGACATTTGTATTTGTGTCTGTAAGTAAACACTTACTTTGTATATCATATTAACATAAGTAAATTTCCCTTCGATGCTAAATATTGTAACATGCACATACACATACGCTTACTCTAGCTGCTAAAACTGAAATGTACCACACATTGTATAGATTAGGCACGACACAGACATACTCCCTTAAATGTCTCTACACCTAGGGAAATACATAAAAGTCATCTCCAGATATTTATATTTAATGTTTCTTTATCTTAAACTTTATCTGAATTTTCTGACTCATTTATTATAATGAACATGAATTACTCCTGAAATAAAACATGTAAAAATAGGCAGTTTTTAAAAAAATTCATAGTGTCAACATAATCTTTCTTTAGAAAAAGATAAAAGAAAATATGTCACTTGAATTGTCTGTGGCTGCTAGATTCAACAAAATGGCTTTGTGAGTTAAAATAACATGACAGTGTTAGGTAGAAATTCAGAGGCATAATCTATATGCAAAAATATCTGATTAGTACATTTTATGTTCTCATGTACCTGTTAGATTTTCTTATAACTGAAAAGCCCTTCAAATAAACACTAAAAATCAAACAGCAGATACTGAGATTTTTCCATATCTATGCTACTGACTCTTAGAATATATTGCCTTTTATATTGGATCAAAACATCAAAACTCTCTTTGATCCAAAAGAGCCATGCAGACCCCGAAGTTGTACCTGAAGTCAACCTATATAAAATCCCTTGACTTTCTTTTCATCCCTATGATGCAATGAGGGTTGTGATAGCACGACTTCAAGAGCAACAGCCATGCTTTGTTTCTGAAGCAGGCCTCTTTATCAACACAGGAAATTAAAAATGCAAACACCACCAGCTTGTCAATCAGAACAGCACCGTGAAATTCAGCTATGGTGTTCCGAATTAGGGAATTTGTTTTTCCCTTAACAGTAGTATATTTACTGGGTAATTGGTTTTCTTTGGATTAGTTATCCCCTTACATCAGCTGAGGAAGTGGGTCCAAATTAAAATCACTATTTATCAATTACTGCCAGAGGTACTCCCAAACCCTGTATAAAGGCATTAACAATAGAACTCACCAGCAATAATATTAATCACTGTATCTTACAGTGCTCACAAGCAATAATTAGGGAAATACTGAAAATGCTTAGTTATTGCTGAAATGAAGGCAGATATTTCTGGGGATTTTTAGTGTAGTCAGTCATCTAATTTTTCAAAAAAAAATACTTTAGCTTAGTTTTGTTTTCTTTTTGTCCTGTTTCAGTGAATACTTTCTAGGCACTGTGTAGACTGGTGAATATGATGGCCTAATCCCTCTTCTCTTGCAGCTTACAATCTAGTGGGAGACAAAAATCTTATGTGAGAAATCATAATTATAATTAGCAGCAAATATTATCATGGGGAGTAGAGTTTGAGGTAGAATAATGGAGAGATGTTAGCTTGCCCTGGTAAGTCAAGGAGCTCTTCTTTAAGGATGTGGTACTTAGACTGGGACTGATGAATGAAAGTCATTCATATTCCTAATAACATTTGATGAGGTTCAAACATGACTCGCTAATATAGCATCTTGGGATCACTCTCTGACCTTCTCCTGCCTTTGTCCTCCAAATCAGGCATTAAAATAATTCTTTGGCTTTCCTCCTTCTGAAAGTAACCCCTAAAACCTTCATTCCAGAGGAGTCCTGCCCTATATCCAGAGACCAAGAAGAATCTGAACCAGCAAGCACTGCTGAGTTCCCCGACTTTGTTCTCACACTCTTTTGTTCTGCAATTACACTTCTATATAACCAAGTATGAAAAACTCAGTTTTTACTGTATACGTGATTCTCATTTCTAAAGGCTCCCAGGTCAAATAAAACTTTGGTCAAATAGATTTGTTATGCTTTTCTCTTGTTCATCTGTCTTGTGAGGTGGGGTGTCAGTCATAAACCTTGTGATCACTGAAGAAAAATCTTTTCCTCTCATATGTTCACCTTCCAGTTTGACTGGCATCACTCTCTCCTGGTCTTTCTACAATTGCCCTGGCTATGCTAACTCCGTCTTCACAAGGACTTCTTCCTCTTCTACCAAACTCTGAGGTTCTTTAGGCTTAAATTTCAGGACCTCTTCTTTAATAGTTCCATAGTTCTTTCCAAAGCGTCCAATCTATTTCTATCACCTTGGTTATCATCTGTATGTCAACAATTCCTTAATAGTCTTTTCCAACCCAGGCCCCTTTGACTGGACTCACTCAGTGTACTAACCGCCTATGTGTCACCCTCACACAGCACCTAATAGGAACCTAAAATTTAATACGTCTAGCAGCAAAATAAAAATAGTTATTTCTCGAATCTTCTCCAACTTTTTAAGTATCATTCAGTTGCTGTATCAGTAATCAGGGAGTTGACAGGAAGCCTGTTTCTCAAGTAGTAGTTCATCCTGCCTACTCAACAGCTAAGAACTACGTCGGATTTCACAATATGTTTCCCAACTTTCCTGTCATTCATCGTTACTTAGATAATACTGCAGGCCTTTTTCTTTTTTGTTTTTATTTTGTGGTGGTTTTTTTTTTTTTTTGGTCTTACATCCATCTCCTCCCATTTATTTTCTTAAATGAAACTCTTTTTAGATTTGAAACTAGATTTCTCAGGTTTTAAAGTTCTCCCATTTTCTGAAAATCAAGTTTAAAAGCGCTTGAACAGTTTCTAAGATTATGCATGGTCCAGACACTGCCAAATTCTTTGGTCTCATTTCACGTTAATCTTCACATGATTCTCTCTGCTTCAGCCACAATAGACTTTCAGTTTGTAAGGCTGAAAAAGGGCTCTTTTTTGGGAGAATTTGTACATTCTGGTCCTTCCACCTGAAACACCTCATATTTCCCTGCTGTTTTTTGTTTCACGTTATGTACAGGTGTGCTTGACTGCAAAGAATAGTTGAGTCTTTGGCAACAGCTTCAGCAATACTGACATTTAATATTAATTATCTCATATCACAAGATGTCTGAAAGTAGATCCTTCCAAGACTGGTACAACATTTCAAAAATTGTTATCCAAGTCCAGAACTTGCCCTTTTTTCTCTGCCTTTCTGTGTATGTGGGTCATGGCCTTGTAGTCACAGATGGCTCAGAGATCCATCCCTCACATTCTGATTCAACTGCATTTAAGTCAGAAAGCAGAGGAAGCATGCTCAACTATGGTGGGCATCACTTTGGTCATGGAAGAAAATCACCCTGTGCCTTATGGTGACTGAAAGGGAAATTTTTCAGCGCACACTGGGAGTGGGCAGGAAGAATAGGATGGAGTGCCTTTTGGCTTTACAATCAATAAATCTGACATTTTCCAGCATGCTTATCAAAATAGCCATTAAAAAAGTAAAAACATACATTTGATTATTGCCTTCTCTGTGAGATTATAAACTCTTTGACTATGGAAAATGAAAGTAGCTCATTTACTACTGCAAGCCTGGAATCACCACACTGCTGGGTCTACATAAATCAGTGTTGGCTGAAGACATAAATGAATGAATATTAAAGGGAACAATAGAAGCAGAAAATAGGTACAAAAAAGACAAAAAATTGCTAACACAAAGTTTCTTTGGCTGATTTCCATACCTCATATTTCATGGATCAGTTTTCCATTTAATTTGAGAAAGGTATTTTCAATAAAAAATTAAACAAATTTTTGAAAGTGCTTAATCCTTGAAAAGTGAATACAATTCTCCTAATATCTTAATTCCTGCCATGTAATTGGACAAAAGTGTTATTGTTGTCATTGAGATCCAGTAATGAATTTTTTAGAAATTAAAATCTAACACTGAAGGAGGTATATAATCTAGAATAATTTAAATGGTCTTAAGTACATGAATGTAAATCAGTTCTTAACTAAATCTCTCAAGTATTCATGAAAAAAAGTACATAAAGACTAGCAAGATACTTAGAGTCTAGCTATAATACATTTTTCCGAATCTTCCACTCCTGAGGGCAAACCAACAAGTAAGCTGGTATTCAGTTTGGCTGAATAGAGAAAAAAACAGGTACAAAATGCTCAGTACATAACATATGCTTGGTGTACTTTTGTTCCTATATCTAGTTCAGAAGGACACTTGGGTTTATAGCTATTGCTCATGTCCTAAGTGTGTAACTATGGGTAACTTTGTTATGTTTTGTGGCTTAAAAACAGTATGGCAATCTAGAATACTTTTCTATTATAGCCACTGAACAATTTTAAAGTTTACATTTAAAAAGTCAAATGGCATTTAAACAGTCAACTATAACTAACCTAACACACCAGTAAGTGTAGGTTCATATTCCCTAGACTGTCTACTTCTATGAATGCAGAAATTCTTCCTAGTTTCTGATGGACATTCTGTTTGGTTATATCAAAACACCCAGGGAATTAACATAAAATATCGCACCACTTTTTTTTTAAAAAGAATTTTTAATACCTATGTATGAAAAAGTAGATTTCAAGTTTCAAATATGGTTTTCATTTAAAATAATTCTTTAAAAAAAAAACCAGAAAATGTCTTCAACATTGCAAAGGGAGTCCCCTAAGGAAAAAATATATATAAGCAGATGGCTGAGAAAGATCTCCCACATGCTGAAAATAGATCTTGAGGAGGCCTTTCTAAGAATGAAGTAGCACTTTCCAGCCTGGGCTACTTCCCACAACAATCCTTATTTAACTGATGAAAAACACAGAGTTATGCCTCTGGCCAGGAAGAAACTCAATTATGCTCGTCCCATTTGCTTCATGGTACTCCAGACTGGTTTCCAACTCTCCCCAGGATTCCAAAAGAAATTAAGCATCAACCACTTGAGACAACCAATCTTCTTCCATGGTCATTCCTGATTTAATGTCTTCCCAAATAAAGGGGCTGTTAAGCCTTCTCTAAATATGTTAAGCATTTAATTTAACATCTGACACACATCTATTCCAGTCTCTTAGTGAACAAAAGTTTCAACATAACTTAAATCCCAGACCTAATCAACAAGAAAAAAAATTCTGGCAATGTTTAAAACTGATTTTTAAAATATAATCCAAATAAGGACAAGAGAGACAACTGTACTGCAACTGATCAGATCATATAAAACTTTTTTACTTTAAAGAAGATAAAACGGAATAAAAACAATCAAAATAAACCAGCATAAGAAATATAGGACTTCCCTACCAAGCTTCTATTCTTCTATTTCCATTGGTTCTATCTATCACATTGTGTTTTATTGGGATTTGAATATGTGTGAAAGTATCAACAAAATTTTTTATTGAGAATGAGATATTATAGTACCCATTGATCATTCTCTGTTATTCGGTTCAGAATGTCCTGTAATGCTTTCACTCTTTGAATGGTTTTATACTTTTTTGTTATGTTTGATATTATTGTATTTGAAACTATGCTCAATTATAGCAAAGAAAGAAATATTGTGACAGCTATTGTTAATGTCCAGTTGTCTTAATGTTAAGTATTGTGTTGTCTATCTTGTCCAGTTCCAATCTGCTCTGTACTGACCTCTTTTGTCTTATTCTCTTTAAAATAAAATGGAAAAAAAAAGAAATATAGGACTTCAAAACATTACAAAATCACCAATAATTAACATAACGCTTCTTGGTATCTTCAAAAGAGCTGTGGATAACTTTGGACATAGTAAAAATCAAACAGAACAGAATAGAATATAAACAATAAAAACAACAATGGATGCAATAAAGGACTTCAAAACAAGCCAGTAGGAAACCCCAAATTGCTACCATACTATTTCTTGCTATCTTTAAATAGCTACTCCTGCCATCGGATTCGACATAATCAAACAAACAAAAGAGGATAAAACCCAACGCAACAAAACAATGGAAATGACTTCCAAAACAAGGCCACAGGGAATTAACAATGGCTGCAACCCTCAGAAGGAGATCCCTCCAGATGACACAATACATACTGCTATCCTCTGAACCTATGATCAGACCACTGGCTGTAGACCTGCAATGTTAGTGTAAAAACAAAGCACTAAAGGTAACCAATTGCATTTCACCTCCATAGCTATCAACACAGCCTGTGTTTCTCTGGATAATCCAGTGGCTTATGGCAGTGGGTAGTGGTGGGTTTGATACTTCTTGTTTAGCAGCCCGAGTACTGGAAGGGGCTGGAGTCTGGCTGGTATAGTCTAGCAATGGCCCACACATGGCCCTGGTTTCCAGACTGGACTTGCTTCCTGATGTGGCCTTCTTCTCTCTACCCGTGGTCTGTGAATGGTGGTGCTGGCTCCAACATTGTATAAAACTTAAATCAGATCCACAAAATTACTGGAGCAGAACCACTGGAGTTTTTAATGAGTTCATTTGCCCATTCTTTCAAGACCATCAACATTTACTGAGGACCTTCACACACATCTTA
The DNA here is from genome assembly GCA_004027295.1 of Dolichotis patagonum. Classification (NCBI taxonomy): domain Eukaryota; kingdom Metazoa; phylum Chordata; class Mammalia; order Rodentia; family Caviidae; genus Dolichotis; species Dolichotis patagonum. The sequence continues at coordinate 26,534 of PVJX010015852.1, read as the reverse complement.
CCCAGAACACCAACAAATAACCAAAAAATGGAGCTCTCTACAAACATGATGCATTAACTCCCATGATGCCCAAAACCACAAGAAGACGACTCACAGATTTGTCTTTCACAAGTAGAGCACAGCACTGGATTCCAGCCATCAGCATCTTGTGTGGGTTCCAGGCTACCGAGTCAGCTCTATTATATTGAACAAAGAAAGGGACAGAGTCAGGAGGGGACCCAATTAGTTTCTGTCTGTAGAAGGAAAACTACCCTGAGTTACACCCACATTCAGTTCTCACACCCAAGTTACAGCTCCAGGGAAGTCCTCATCTAAGATTCAGAAAATCAGGAGGTGTCTTTTATTGTTGTTTTAGCAAAACAACTGCTTTGGTTTTTGCCTGTTTTCAAAATATGATTTGGAGGGGAAAGTCCAAAGAGATTCTTTTGCCCAAATAAAAGTCAGCTGCAAACTGGGAAACTCCATTTACCTGTGGATGCCACGCAGAAGCTTGCGGTGCTTCCTTGACATCAAAGCAGAACCACCCCAAGAAGCCTGTTGAGAAATTTACACAACCAAAACAACATTAGTTCAACACCACTTGTTCACCAGCGGGCTGCCACAGAAAATCCTAAGGCACAGTTTCAGTCTGTATCATTTGATACTCTGTTCTATGCTGTGCTAACCAAATTTTGATCACTGGCTTTATCCAGGCAACTAGAACCTCATCAACCACAGATGAGCCCTGTTGACCTTTAGAATGTAAATTCTTAGATCCAGAACCTTGATGTTCTAGCCAATTGAACTTTGTGTGGAGGAAAAGAGGTTTAAAAGGTAGAGTCCATATCTTCTTGAAGGCAAGAACCTAAAAAAGATAAAATCTTCATTTTGCCATATGCGTTGTATGATGGGTGAGTCATGACTAAAGGCCTGTATTCTACGTAGTGAATGTGGCCCATTATTGTCAAATGGACAGAGGTTATCTGGTATGCACTAGGTGAAAATTAGATATTCTCTGCCAAAGAGCTTTCCAAAATCCTTGCAACTAAATATGGGAAAGTGGGAGACAGAAAATTTAGGATTTAAAGAGGTTATATACTGGAGAGATAAGTTTTTGATCACAGGAGAAGGGAGCTGAGAAAAAAAGAGTTGAAAGGAAATGCCATAGTCAACTGGGCTGGAAGCAAGGAAAAGGTATCAATGGACATACAAGGGTCACTTTGGTCTTTAAGAGTTGGGCAGATTTCTAAGTTTTAATTTTCAGGACAATGAGAAATGACTGCAGTGTGAGGATTTGCAGGCCTAGTTAGAGCTATGTTTTCTCCATATTTATTTAAATTTTACAACAACCCCTTGAGGATGAAATTACTAATGCCCCCATTTGTAATAGAAAAATTAAGATTTATAAGAGATAAATTGTTAAAAGTCTTACAGGAAATAAAAATCATATCTAAGATCCCAAACCCATTCTCTTTGCACAGTACCATACATCATCGATTACTGACAATGACCACTGGACCTTGGAATTGAAAGCAATAGAAATTCATCAGGCAATGGATGAGCCCCAAAATTCCCTAGGGTACAGACAAAAATCTCTCCTATTTTAACTATAGAATATAAAAAGACAGTTACATCCTGACAGCACATAGAAAGAAATGAAAAGATCACATGCAATTCAAATGTGGGAGGTGAAGAACATGAGGCATCTCTGTGATTCTCACAGTATTACCAAAGCTGGTAGCTAATAAAGTACAGCACAGTCATCTCAAATCTCATTTTAAAACAGCTTTCTCCTTCCATATTGGGTCTGTGACTCACTAGGATGCACAATTCACGCTCTTAGAGTGGAAGTGTTTTTAAATTTTAATCCTAGGACCATCACTGTTCTCACTTTATTTTCAGTTCTGGGGTGTCCCCAGGTTGGTGAGGAGATAAATTCCAGTTTCCCAGGGAAAGGGTTGGAGACTTGGGGGTGTCAGTCAAGTGTCCATCTTGCTGTACTCTCTCTCCCATTGAGATTCATGATAGACCATGTGTGACTGGGGCCAGCCTTCAAAAACACCTGCCTTCAGCATTCAGAAAAATGTTAGCTTGGACTACTGATTAATGAGTCCCAGATCCAGATAATGAGATACTAAGGTGATTTACATATTAAATTCTTCTCCTGTCATCACACACCCTGCATACCAAGTTCCCTCCTTATCTCAGTGCTGTTATCATTCAACCTTACCAAGAAGCTACCAGTAAGAACCAAGCCTGGCCCTCCCTCATTTGCTCATTCTTTCCACCTGCCTCAAACCTTCCGCTTCTACTCCTTCTGTCTGCTCTCCCCTCTGCTTCTGTGTTCTCTCTTTAAAAGTCAACATATTCTCCTACTCCCAGTGAGCTAGATGTAAATTTTGAAATCACTGAAGTCATCACTGGTTTACAAAATACAGGGGTATTAGTGGCTCATTCACAAATTTATTACTCAAAGGAGTTACATGGAGGAAATAAAGGATATCTCATGTTAATATCCTATTTCTGTTTGCTTCACTTTCTAAATTTCTTACTCAAAAACTTAAAAAGCACATGAACCCAACCACCTAATGATGCAGGAGCTTGGTTTTTATCTCCATTTAAGAGTGTCATACATTGAGTTAATATTTCATGATAAGCACAACCATGTACCACTCTATGTATATTTTTTAATCAATTAATAAAATAACAGGAGAAATGATCTTGAAACAAAGGTAAAGACAGGAGTAGAATCAAGTAGAATCAAGATTATACAGCTTTTAAAACCCATTATTTAAAATGCAATGCTTATAACCTTCCCTGAGCCTTTGTATGAACAGGTTGTAAGCAAATAGGAAGCTTTTCGGAAAATACTTTTTACAAAAGTCCTGATCTAATCTGAGGTAGAGGGTGGAACCACATTCACTCTCAGAGAGGACTGACACTGGAGGCAAAAGAACCTCACAAAACTAAATTTTTTCTTACTTGTTTGTTTAAAAATGCATTAAATTTACCATATTTAAGATAATATCAAATATAAAATTTAGCATCACATGTACACCTCTGAGAAAGAAAAGGACATCAAAGTACCAACTTCAGAGATTTAAGATGTTTTAAAAATGGATCTTAATATATTTTAAAGAATCTTTAAAAACCCATTAGAAGATTTCCAGTAGGTCGAAGCAATTGCTGCAATTTTAATATTTTATCTTTAAAATCTATAAATTAATAAAATACTAAGCTAGGTTTGAATTATAACTTTAATTAAATTATAAATAAATTAATATACCTATGATATATGAAGTTTCTTCAAGATAAGCTACATACTGTTGAATGAAATTCCATCAAAGATTCAACACCTACAGTAGTAAAGGATGGATAAACACTGTCTCAGCGCTAGAGCTTACTGATCTCTTTAATAGGACAGATCATCTTATGACAAATTAAATATGCTGTTACAGGCACTCTCTAGATGCCCACTCTATGCAAAGGGAATATTTTACTGTACCTTAAAAGCTTCCTTTAAAATTGTTTTCTTCCAAACTTCAATTTTTAATTTTTCAAAACATTTAGACAGTTTTTCATTCGTTGAATACTTATAAATTGCAATTCTTTCTAAGTGAAGTAAATCTATAATCATCTCCAATTTTAACACTGCTGTGGTTACTCTGCTTTACATTAACTGTATAATGCACATTCAATATTTCTTTTATGATATTTAAGTGTAACTGCTGATGCATTTGATTGTTGCTCCTCATTTCCACAGCTGCAAAAGTGTTCGTTTCATAATATCTCTTAGGACGTAATGTATTGTTATGCTTCTAAGTCTATAAAAATCAATAAGATGTAAGTCGAAATGGGAATAGATACAAATACTAAAATCCCATTGAAAGGAGTCACAAATAAACCACCTGAAGTATTGCTACTGGCATGCTAATGGAGGCTATGACTCTAGAGAATTTTACATCACCCAAAGAGCTGTTTTTACCAAATATTAACATACACTTAATGAAAACCCTAAACCACTGATAATTTTTCTATATATCATAGCATAGAAGCTCTACTCTGAAAGCATAAAATCATCTGAACTGTATACATGTGTGGGTACCTCCCCCCAAAAGCTCAGCCATACAAAATATATTTCTTCTGATAAGGAGGACCTAATTCATTCATCTACCTGATGAAGGTTCCCTAAAGGCTCATTACTATGTACAATTGCTTTTTTTCTTGGATAAAAGCAAAACAAATTAATTCCTAGTTTCACAAAACAAAAATCAAAAAGAGAAAAAAACAAAATTCAAAAGGCTTAACAAGTGTTCCTGTCTGAATTGAACATTTTAACCCTGGATAAGTAGATTATTAAAAGTTACATTTAATTTAAGGAAAAATTTATTACAAATAACCCCAAGACTTATAAAATTAATTAGAAAAAAGTCAATCTTTCAAGATAGAAAATCACAAAGAATATAAATTATCCGAACCCCTCTCAAATTATTATCTATGATAGATCCAGATAAAACCTACTTTAATTACAGCATGCAATTGTGTAATGCAGGGTTTTTAAAAAAAATTTATAGATGATTCAAATCATATAATTTTAGAGCTAAAAAAATAAAGAACACATCAGCCATCTCTTTCTACAAATGAAGAAACTGAAATCGCAAGAGCTGAAATTACAATGAAGAAAAGACAGATTAAACCCCAAAACAAAGTCTCTTGATCCCATAGTGTAAAAGCTGTTCCTGACATGCTGTCTTAATGATTCAGGGAACCAAAAAAGATGGTTCATGGGAGATGAAAAAATAAAGTGAAATCCAGAAAACCAGATCAAAATTTACATCACCTTGGACTCTTCTACTTTAACCCATACAGCAAACGACACAGTTAATTCCCCCATGTTAGAAACACAACTCAAAGTAGTAGGGCCTTCACATCTGTTTTCTGAAAGCATGAAATGCTACAGGAAGATCGGAAAGTTGCATGGAGGTGTGCACACTTACGTCCACGTGGAGCCAGAGGCCATGCCGCTCACAGATGTCTGCGATTTCATCCAAGGGATCAAAGGAGCCTAGCACGGTTGTTCCAGAGGTGGCACAGACAAGAAATGGTGCTGCCCCCTGTGAGAAGGATCCACACACAAAGAGAATGTCACTATCACCACAAAATCTGTCCTGGGGCAAGTTAGTAAATACAAAAGATAAATCCAGAGATTTATATGGCTTCTTCAGGAGTGATCACTAATTTAATTGGGCGTTTTTAAAGTTTGATACTACAGGCTGGCCTCTTGTCATTACAGACAGGTTAAGGAAACTGAGAAAATGCTACGAGGACAGTCATCTCCTGTCCCCGCTCAGTACTCAGCCTCAATATTATTGCTCTTGTTTTCTTTCTGTAGTATTTTCTGTGTTAAAGATGGCCCAGGTAGGAAGACGGAAACTCCATAACCATGGTGAGCTGACCTTCTCAATGATTCCCAGTTTCCTCCTAAGAAAGTACACTGGGCTTGCAGGATGTCAGCATCATCATCTCTCTCCAGAACAAAAAGAAATAGACTTGGAAGAAAAACACCCAGCTCTGGGGTAAGCCACGCCTGATATGGATGCAGCAAAATTTGAACAGATGATAAGGCAAACTCACTTGGAAGTGTTCTCCACATGGGTATTGCAATAGAGAAATTCATTGGAATGTGCTGGAAAAAAGCATGCATCATTCCCTCCATGACAATTCTTCCTCATCGAGATGGTGGCTGCATCTTGTAGTGGGATCAGATGTCAGAGGAAAATGGAGGAGGAAAGGAACAACGTGGAGCACACCAGGCATAAGTGATAATCACAGCCACGCTAACCAGGCACTTGGGCCCCATGAAGGGACTTAACCCTACGCAGGCAGAGGAAGAGGACAGGAGGTTGTTTTCAAATATATCAATCCCAATATGGCATGATACAGATGTGTCACTGATTGTAGCAGTGCCTTGGAGGGAAAACTTGCCAACAAATGGGGGGTTGTGGGGAGCAGCTAGAATCTAAGGATTCTAGAACCCTGGAGGAATATGCGGCCTATCTCATTTTGTTGCCTGTGACAGTCAGTTTACCTCTGTTTAGCACAGAACCATTTTCTCTTCAGTGTTATGAAATGCACGGTTACTGCAACACATTTCTAAGGCCTTTGATGCTAGGGCGGTTGTGTTTGAACCAAACTCATTCCAATTTAACTGACCTGTGACAGAAAGATGTTATTTCTCAACAGAAAGTGGGGCAGAGCAAGAATACTTGGTCCCACATCTCCAAATTGAGATGCACAGGAATCAAAGTGGTGGTACATAATGAATCCAGTTGCCATTTTGGGAGACAGCTGTGACACAGAGAATTGGGTCTACCCCAAACCTCTCACAGCCAGGTCAGGAGGTGACAGAGCCCCTGGGGAACCATGGGCTTTGGAAATTCTTCCCTGTACTCAACCACAACAGATTAAGTCTTTATCATGTCAGTGACCTAAATGAAATGAGAACAGATTGACATCAATCATTAAGAGCAACAGAAAAAGTAATTCACTAAAACTGTTCAAGGTGTCTTTCATGGTTGGGCTTTTCCTCATAAACTGTATGACATCCTGGCAGTTGTGAGAAAATTCCTATGCAAACTATTATAGCCTATTCATGAGTTTTCCTCACCTCTTAAAAAATCTTGCTATAATATCAGGCATAGAAATTAAACTTTTGCAATCTTCCACATATTTTTCTCCCTCATGCTTTTCATGAGAAACTCCAGTAGAAACAATATTAACTGCATGTTGCTGATGAATTATAATTCCTACAAAAGTTTGTCCTTTCAGATACTCTTGCTCAAAAATACCTCTGAATTGTTCAGTGGTCATACTACCTTGAGCTTATCCATAATGACTTTAGGACTTTTGCTACCTTGTGAACTTAACTATCTTTACAATAGCATCAAGTAAAGGTCACTTTTAGTGATTTGTTCATGACCAGAGAGCTGATTCCCAGAAAAAAAAAAGTTTTTGTCCTATTCCCTTCATTTGAAGAAATACAGTTGAAAGTTTGAAAGCAATTAGGCCTAAGTTACTGAGAAAACCAAACTACCCCTCATGTATTATCTTAGAATGGATACAGTGTGATTCATGATTAATCTAGACTCAAGTATTCTGACTTGACAGAAAACTTAGGAGATTTACCAACTCTAACTTCACTGCCCTCCTTTTACATGTACCTAAAACCATTTTCACTTTTTAGAAACATCTTTTTTTAAATTCTCAACTTGAGAATTACTCCAGGTTCATATACTTTCATTGCCAAAATAAAAATATTTGAACAACAAAAACAATAATGATGATAGTGGAATAAAACCCACGGTGGTAGACTTGTGAATTGTTAATGATACCAAAAGCAATGGGCACTATATTCAGTGGAGACTAGGAAATGAGTTACTATTTTGAAAATTAGCAAATGATACTGAAAAAAAAAAATGTATCCTGTCTTGCTTGTCCAAATTACATCGTTGGGGAAATCAAATAGAGATGAACATACATCATCCTTTATAGAAAAAAATGCTTGCCAGTAAATAAAGAAGGGAGAAGAGAGTGGAATAGTTAGAACATCACTTAATGAAATAATGGGACTGGACAATGACAGTCAACAGCAGTAAGGGCCATGGGTGAGGCTGAGGAATGGCTCAGGGTACACCGAATTCCACCCCTGGTGTCCTCTCGGCAGCCGACATTGGCCCATCTCTGGACTGAAGGATACAGTGAAGCCTTCCTAGCTAAAAAAAAAAACAAAAAAACCCAACTTGCATCTCAAGAAGCCTCACAGGCAATTGAGAGACCAGAAGGGACAGTGCAGAGGAGGGAAGCGCTGAGGAGTCTCAGTCTTTGATGTGCTCTATGAAATCCATAATGCACACTACAGCATAAAGGATCTGGCTTCTACAGCATATCAGTTTCAGGGGGTAAAAAAAGAGGAGAAGGAGAAAGCTGTGGATTTGGAAAGCCTTGTAAGATTTGTCAATCAAGGCAAAGCACTTCAGTCCTAAACTGTGTTCTTGTTCTTGTTTGACTCTTTATTTAAACGTCAACTATTTTTGTTGAAGTCAGTGGAAGAAATTTTACTCTAGACTGAATACTTGACGATATTAAGAAATTACTACATTTCAAATATAATCATAGTACTTTAAGAGAATTTTTTTTAAGACAATGTCTCACTATGTAGGTCAAGCAGGACTTAAACTTGTGGCAATCCTCTTGCCTCAGCCTCCCGAGTACTGGGATTACAGTCGTGCACCACCACATCCAGATGGATGGAGGACATATCTCTCACAGACACTCAACTATTTATTGGACAAATGATATCTGAGGATAACCAGGGGTCTGCTTCAGAGTAATCTAGCAGTGTTAGGAAGGGATGGGGTATCGATGGAGAGAGAGGGACAGAGGGAAAGAGAGACAGACAGAAAGAGACAGAGAAACAGAGGGAGAGAAGGAGGTAGAAAGGGAAAGAAGTGAGTGAAGAGGGGAGAACAAAGAATGAAGGAGAGGGAAAGGGAAGGAAAAGAATAAAGAAGGAAGACATAATGAGAACCACGAAAAACGTGCCATCAGTATTTCCCACCAAAAGGAATTCAAGAATTCATGATATAATGAAAGTCTCTTTATAGGAAGTTCTGTAGAAAATGACAAAACTAAAACTAAAAAGCACAATCCATGCTTCATAGCATGAATAAACTACTCGCAAGTGTTTAGTAGAATTTTATTCAAACGTCAAAGGAAGTATGACAAGCTGAACCACCTTGCCACTAGAATGTTAAAAGATACATGTACATGTAGGGATACAAACCTGAAGCCACTACATCCACAATGGTAGCGAGTATTTTTTTTAAAGAATGAACTTAAAATCAAACATAGCAATCTAGCCTGCTCTCAAAGTGATTTTCATGAAACTTCAGGTGATTTTTATGAAAATTTGGAAAAAAATTAAGAACATATCAAAATAAAGTTAGTATTAAAACTCGAAAGAAAATAGCTCATCCTTTTCAGAGCATGAACTCCTGTGAGAATACATTTACTTATACCCCAGCTCCGATGCTAGGGGTCACCCGTAGCATCGCTCTAAGGTCACCCCTGACTACATCGCTACCTGTCGAGAAGTTTTCTGAATCTCCATGAGGAGTAGGAAGACACATGGTACAAGACAGGCCAGGCAAGCATGGGAGAGGAAGCCCCACACCCAGTAGGCTTTGATCCAAGAAGCAAAGTGGCTGCCACCAGCATAAGAAGCCACCTTTTAAAAAGGAGGTGTCAGGGAAGGCGTTATTTAATCACAGCAGGAAACCAGGATGACACCTTGGCTTATCCAATAATGGACACCTCAGACTTAAAATATTTAAGCAAGGAAACATTTCACCACTGAACTCTGAGACCCAGCCCCAGTGTGAGGTGCTAATAATGGGTTTGACTTTGGGTTGGAAGCAACTAGGAGGACAGATGGATTAAGAAATCAAAAATCATCCCAAATGCACCCAGAAACAACAGCTTTAGCCTTCAAATTGCTCCAAGGGAGAATTTAGTCATGAGAGTAGATGCTGGGGCTCTGCAGCAGAGGCTAGGGACATCTTTAGGGCTTATTCTAGCCAGGAAGACTGAATGGTGATGGCAGTATTTTAATAGGCTCCAGCCACCAGGTGGGACGAGAACCCAGAAGCAACTGCACCAAACATGGAAAGTTCTGGAAAGCACCTGGATGTAGAATCTGTAAATGAGTTCCTTACTTTAACTCCACACACTGTGCATTTCTCTGTCTCACATATAAAACAAAAAATTGCTGTTTGTAGTCTCTCTCTCTCTCCTTTCCTCCCTGTCTTCCATCTTCCTTCCCCTTTCCCTCCCTCCCTCCTTACCTCTTTTCTGGCTTTCAGGACCTGCTTTTCCAGTTCTTCAGGTATCATTTTACCTCTAAGGAGTACAAATTTAAAACTGTCAGTTATATTTAGCAGTTTGTAGGCAATGACACTGCTTTTTAAGCAGTATGAATTATCCCTCCACCCACCAGCTTCCAGATCCTGTCCCCATTACCTTCCATCTGTTTCCACAAAGCACACGTTCTCAGTGCCAATCCCCAGAAAAGAGGCTGACTTCTTCATGGAGTAATGACACTGAATTGAAGGGGGAAAGGGGAAGGGAGAGAGATGAATGTACTGTACTGCATGAAAGATGTATTACCTTATAGCTAAAATGTGTGTGCCTTTGTAGCAGCGCATAATCTTTGGATTGCTGCACAGACGTAAACAAAAACAGTAATTTACTTGAGGGCCTTAGTGCAGAATTTATAGAACCTTGAACAAGTAAGGTATACTCTCTAAGGCTCATTTTACCAATTTATAAAGCAGTCACATCAGCAATGTCTCTGCAGTACTATGGAACAAGCTTGGTCCCTGGAAGCTATTGTTTTCCATAATGAAAAAGAAAAATTTCCCTTGATGCTCCTAGTAAGGCCAGTATTGGTGAAAACTTAGAATTTTAGTCCGCTGCTAACTCAAACCCTCCAAGGAGAGAGAGCGCAAGACCCTTGCTCAAAGATTGCATTTACCAACTACAGAAGCGTTTATTTCCAAGAGCAAACAATGAGTTATGAATGTTGACCAGACACTTGACCAATCTTATTTAGTACTGAATACGAGGCTGAAATCTGACATTCAGGAAGGTAGCTAAAATCACAAGAAAAAGACTAGTATTAATTCATAGACAAGTGCTCGGCTATGGCATAAATAAGACTAATAGATGGTGCTGGAATTGGTCTGACCTACTTCTTATTTGCAAACAGTAATATATAGTTTAGATTGCAGGGTCTTGTCCCTTCACCACATGCAGCCTATAAGATAATTAGCATGCAAATATTGGAGATGTCATTCTTTATATATTACTGAGAACAGGTGGTCAATTAATTCTTCTTCATGCCAGAAAAATGAAGGTACTAATGGATATTATTGTACCAAAGGAAAAAAACCTTAGTAATTTAATTCGTAGGTATGAATACATTATAAGAGTAGTCATGCCTTCCCACTTAACTTGATACATTCCCTCAAATGTGGTATTTTTTTTCCTTCTTTTGTCAAGAGAGTTTTATTGGGAGCTCTTTTTTTTAACTGTGTAAAAATAAAATGCACAGAAGTAACACCATCAGGAAAAATGAAACTAACCTAAATAATTAATTTCCAAATATCAAAAAGGACACATCCAAACTGCCTGTAGCATGCATTAGGTTGTTGCAAGAACAAATGCATAGTAAAGAGCAATAATGTATTTGAAAATGTAATTAATTCTCTACTTGCTGCACTAGCCTGTGCCAGTTGGAGGGAACACACCTGCCACAGCTAAGGTGACACAGCTAAGGTGGATTATTTCTCACCAGAGATTTGGGCTCTGGAAACTGAACAGCTACCAACTTCCTAATGACAAATGCTAGCTTACCCCCACTGACATCTGACTATCAGGAAAACCACAAGTGTTCTACCCCTGAAAAACAGCAACATATCTCCAACCCATAGACCTGCTGGATCAAAAACTCGGAATGAGAATAAGAATTGCTGCAGTGTAGCTTTCCTTAAGTACCTCTGGGCGAAGTACAGCCCAATGTCAGTCTCAAAGGGATAGGGACAGAGAAAAACGTCTGAAAAGCTGAAGCCTAAACATCTGAAAGCACCACAGAAGGAAAAGGGCCCTGGAAGGTGAGAGAAAGAAAGAGAGTGCTGCAGACGTGCTGAGTGGTTTCAAGGAGAGAAAGAACCTGGAAGGCTGGAATTCAGAAGTTAACAGCTACATTTAGAAACAAATGGTGGTTGCTCCCAGCACTGGCAAAAGATAAGTCAGTTGCTGTAAGACCCAAACTCCCTGTAGGTTTCAGAAATCTACAGAAGGCTCAAAAATCTCAGTGGGTGCTCATTTCTATAAAGACAAAACATCAAGTACCTACATGAGAGAACATCAAGCTAAAATTTCACATTCTCATTCCTGAAAGGGTTTTCCTTTTCTTCTCTTTCCTTTCTTCCCCCCTATGACCTTGGCTTTTTAAATGAATTTCTGATTTCTCATCTATGTGCACCATGCCTGCACCTTCTAGCCCTGACTAATTTGATGCTTTAAGTAGCTGATAGAAAGAGTAGAATTTATAAATGTTATTCTTTAAAGAATTATAGAGAAGAAAAGAAATATGCAGAGGATTTTTCCAAAAACATACAACTTGTTCAATTCCTAAAGAGACCAGAGCCAGCATGCAGAGTGACGATTTCAGTCTCTTGCTCAGTGCACCTGCTTGGCTGTTCAGTGGGACTGAAATAATATCTAAACCCAACTACACTGCAAGGTTACAGGAGGCACCACCCTGAGACCTGCATCGTAAACATCTCGCTTGTGTCTAGTCTTTAGCCCCGCTACAGAAGAACTAGCCCTATGGATCACTGGTCTGGGAGACAAGAATTCCTTTATCACCATCTCTTTTAGCAGCAGACAATGATCATTACTTTCCTGCTGAATTCAAAAATGATATGAATTCCTCAGGAGCTTTACAAACCTGGGATTTCTACACGCAACCAAGAAACGCACATCAAAGTGTCAGTCAAGTTGTAAATGTATTACTTTTCTCCAAAAGCCCCCTTCTTTTTGATGGCCACACAGCAACTGGAGAGGCTACCTTGGATATGATGATGGGCAAGGGTCTCTGTCATGACCTTGCGGGTCTTTACTCACAGCTGCATTACAATCAACATTTGAAAGTATGCAGAAATGCCTTCCCTGGCAGGTTCAGATTCTATATTTGATGGTGAAGACAGGGACAGAGCAATCTGGACAAGCCTGCCTAATTCAACAGTAAAGGAGCACAACATTGCACATGGAGCAAAGGCCTAAAAGAACAATGGAGGTATAGCAAAAAGACTATTGCAGGATTTACGATTGTTTAGTAAATGCATTCTTTAACTCTTTCCTGACTAAATAATGGATGTACTTGCTATATTAAGTGAAGAAGGTGATCATTAAAATTAGTTAAAATAATGCTAATGCTAGGATCTGAGTCTCTCTGGCAGATCATGCGAAGGAAGGAGCCGCAGGTGGAGGCTCCATGGGCATGGGAGGGAAGTATCCTCCTTCAACTTGTACATGCCTGGTGTTTCTTCCTAGCAATGCAAAGGATGACTAATACAGATAGGTACAGCACGTGCTCTTGATAACATGTAATGTGATCTTCTTTGAAATATGAGCTCCCCAGCCTAAACATGAAGCAGACCCTCAGACAAATTCCATCAGAGGGACCTTGTACAGAAGAAGAAGAAGAAGAAGAAGAAGAAGAAGAAGAAGAAGAAGAAGAAGCAGTGGCATAAAGACAGAGGAACCAACTGGAATCAAAAAGAGAAAGGAAAATGTGAAAAATAGTCTTCTAGCAGAGGTTTAGCTCAGTGGCACAAGTACCTGCCTAGCAAGTGCAAGGTCATGAATTTGATCTCCGGTACAAATAAAAAATCTTCCAGGAAAGACTACACTTAAACTAACCTTCAATTTCTGCCTACCTTGTAGATTATTTCCCCCCTATTAACAATAGTGAACACTTCTTACTGTTACATGTGGAATTCTACTTTGAATGCAGCAACTAACATTTGCAACAACTTACTCATCAGCGACTTCATGTAACTCAGTAACTTCATGGTTACCAAATTGATTTCAGTGCCCCCAGTTCACTGTTTAGGGCATACAGGCCCATCCGTATGAGTTTGCAAAAAGTTCCATCTTGAATGTGAGTTCAGAGGTATCGCTTACTTTCCCACAAAGTAATTATGTGCCAGTTTCTGAGATTAGGATTCAAGGTCTGGGATGTTTCCACATTTTGATTACCTGAGCCTGTACCACTGCCTTGAGTACACACTAGAGACTGTCTGCTGGAAGGGGAAGAACACATGGAGCACAGGAGAGTCACGGGCACTACCTCAGGGGAGCCATTTGAGATAATCAATTGGCCAGCCAAACCCTGAGCACCGGAGGTAGCCTATCCAAGAACAGCAGAGCTGCCTAACTGTCCTGAGACATGTAAGCTATAATACGTAATCACAGATCTATACTATTGTGTGTGGGGATAATAACTGATACTCATTTTTACAAATTAGGAAACTGAGGTACAGAGAAGTCAATCGATTTATCCAAGTCACTCAGATAGCAGGCAACAGAGATAGGCATTTAAAGTCGGCATCCTAGCTCATAGCCAATTCACTTACCCACAACCTGACTCCCTCTATTAGTAAGAGGGAAAAAACAGCTGCAATGCTACATGGGTGCAAATGTGTTCACTGTTACTGAATACATGCTTTTCCACTTGAAAGGGAAGATATAAACCCTTATACTAGCTAATCGGAGCAAGCCGATAACGTATTTTACAAGTAGAGAACATATCTGAGATCATCAAATATGTTGATCAGCGTTCTAAGAAACAAGACACTCTTAGAAGAGATTCACAGAAAGAAGCAGCACTTTCAAGTGAAATGTTCTTTCCTCAAAGAAAATGATACAGGCTATAAGTTTTTAAAAAGGTAATGTACAAAATTGGATGGCCAGGAATTTCAATGCCAGACCCATTAGTATCTCCTTTGGAATATAATATTACACTATGCATAGGTATATTAATCACTCGTGGACAGGATAAAGTCACAACAGCAGTCCTCATACAAACAACCCTTCTGAAATAATACATTTGCAAAAATCTATGTCTGATATCAAGAGTAATGTTTTACCTCTGCAGATGTGAAAAGGATTAATCTTGGCAACCCAGACAGCCCCTTTTCCTTAATATCAGGACAGTATTTGTATCTAGCTAAATTCATTGCATACATATTGGACACTGAACCACCTGCAAAAACAAAATTAAAATGTTATATTTATAGCATGAATTTATAGTACTCAAAATACTGAATGCAGTGGAAGGCACAGATGGCTATGACTATTCTAATAATAAAATCACATTGTACGCATTGAAATTTTCCCTAAAATGGGTAAAACTAAGATGGGAGAGTGAAGGAGATTATGGGTGGGTGATAACTAAAGAATATACATGTACACAAAATAAATAAAATGAATTTTAAAAATCACTGTGAATGTCATCCGAACACCATTCCCACCCATTACGTTTGACATTACTTTTACAAACTCCTTACTCTCCTATTTCAGAACCTTTCAGTTTCAGCAAAGAAAAACAATTTCTATCTATTATCTTATTCTAAGGTTCTTCCAAAATGTAAATTTCAGTCCATGAGCCTTGGACTTCAGGTCAATACTCAAATCTCCACAGTTAATAATATTCTTTCTGTCACATGATAAATAAACTTGAAATGGTATTACATGTTCACCTTTGGCTCCAAAAGGGACCATAGGGCAAGCAAATGTAATTTAGGAAATTGCACAAGTAAAATTGATTTAAAAATCTGGAAGACTTATCATAGCTTTTCCATTTCCAAACTCCCAACAGCAGATAAATTCATCTGTGTTAGATATAAGCCCCAGATAGTAGACACCTCATTTGTTAAGTATGGGTGTCATTTACTTACTATTTATGAAAAATATAATCTCTCTAGAGAGAGACACAGGCTATATGACTACCTAATAGTGTATCTTAGTAATATCCAACTTTTTTATATTCTATAAATCTACAAGGAGTTGTTCTTCAAGTGAATACATTTTTCTATTTTCATAGTGGAAAGGTGATAGAAACTGTAACCAATTGTACTCACCTGGATTAAATATTCCATCTCCTTCTTGCCAGCCAATAAATTCAATCATTTTCTTCAGAACTGCTTCTTCCACTAATAGAAACACTGGGGACACCTCATACGTATAACTAGATAGATATAAAGAACACTTAACTTCTATAATTAGTGTCAAAACCTTCCTTTGGTGTCTCAAGAAAGCCAACGCTAGAGTTTTATTAAATGAAGTGGCTGCTGAGGTGTAAGTGGTCTTTGGAAATGTAGCCACTGGAAATAGAGAATTACTGCATCAGTAACAGTGCTAACACGGTAATATAGATGCCAATAGATGGAAGCCTTGGAGATACACAAGCTTCTCCAACAATAGTTTACACAAAACCTTCAGTACATAAGGAAGGCAAAGGGCAAGGAAAGCAGACTCTATTAGTTATGGACAGTGGCCATTTCACTCTTAGGATGCTTTGAATACTGTGCTGGATTCTGATGCTGGAAAATTTTCCAAGTTGGGAGCTCAAAAAAGCCTTCTCTGAAGAAATTACAGTTTAGAATTAAAGGATGAGTGAGACTTAGGTGAAAATGGGAGGGACCAGGTCCAAGTAGAGGAAATGACATGCAAAAAGGCTCCGTGGTGGGAGACAGCATGACCACACAAATGAACCCATGTAGGTGTAGCTGACAGAGATATAGGGAGTATAGTGGAGGATAAGACTGACAAGCAAACTTACAGGAGCAAATGCCATGTTTATTCTAAATACATTAGAAAGCCCTTGAAAGTTTCTAAATCATCAAGTAACATTGGTATTAAAAAGCTTGCTGAAAATACAGCGAGTAGATTGGAATTGATGGTTAGCGGAAATTTTCCTTAGGTGAGACGTAGTAGTATTCTGGATTCATGTGAGAGTTTGTATTTTACATTAATTTTACACTAATACCATTTTGGCTAGTTTCTCTTTCTCTTACTAGATTTTATGCTTTGCAAGAGCAGAGTCAAGGTTTATTGTTCAAACTGTCTCTAGCCATTACACAGACCGGGCTCTTCATGTAGCAATGCATGAAAAGTTGCTTAATCAATTTTCTCATCTGTTCAGTGAGATCCCTTGTTATCTCACAAGTACCACTATATGAATCATACAACTCTCTGAATACTACTGTCATAGATTATTCTGTTATTTATAATTATATTATGCAAAAAATCATTAAATACAAATCCATTAAATAAAGTTTCATCTATTTAAGAAACATCTCCAGTCCATAATCAGTAGTGTGAAATTCCAGTAGCATGACACTTACACACTAGGATTTAATGCTTCTGTTATAAACCGGGCCACCAAGGAGTAATAATCAAGTCCAGCATACAGTTGGTTGAAAAATCTTGGGTGGTCTGCAAATTTCAAACAAAGTATTCCTTTTATGCATCAATAAAAAGAAAAAAACTATTAGCACAGTAGTAACATTGTTTCTTTTGAACAATTAAAGCAGCCAGAAATAAACATATACAAAGCATGTTTATTTACATGCATTCAGAATCAGCAAAGCCTCTGATGAAGGTACAAGGTAGATTTCTGGGTACTTTGGGGAAGGAACTGTTGTTTGGCAGCTTAAGGAGCTTCGGGGCTGGTAGAAATGGTCAAAATCATTTTTTGGGTGATAACTTCAATGTATAGATGCATAGAAATTTACTGAGGTTAGTGTTCAAGACTGGTACACTTTATTGAATGCATATTATATCTCAATTTTTAAAACACTCAAAATATGATTGTGTACAGCAAAAAATGTTAAAGAGTTTCTTCATAACCCCACTGAGCAATGCTTCTATGCAAAACGTGAGCACCTTCTGAAGAGCTCTGATTTACCAGCTGCTCTTTCCAACAATTTGCATCCAACCAGAACCCTTAGGAAAGGGATCTGAACAGTTTTTTCCAAGTTCCACAGCCTACCGCCTTCATCTTCTGAAACTTTCACTGCTAGCTTCCCTGACTTCAAATGCATCTTCCTCACCAACAGGCTTCACCCAAGTCACAGATGGTGAGTGGCCTTTCCATTTTTCAGATTGGACAGCATAATGGCATTATGTAGATGGAGTGGATGTGACTCATCGAGCAGTTTGTGCAGGCTTCCTCCTTCAACTGACTTCAAACAGTCTCCGTTAACACTCAGATGATTTCGAGTTCCAACTCTCTACATATTTTTTCTCATAAAAGATCTTGTAAAGGTTCTTGGCTTTACACAGTGTGAATATTCACACCCAACACCAGGCTATCTCTTGACATTCTAAGCCACAGGCAACCCAGCAGGACAAAGAACAAAGAGGCAAGAGGTCTATTTCTACTTTTAGGTATTTGGGGATCATTTTAGTCTTGACAGCTTATAGAATTTAGTTTGAGTGGGATTTTTTTCCTCTTTAAACTACGGGTTTAATAAAAAAATCTCAAAAGAAAATGTCTTTTCAATTAAAACATGGAAAACTTCCTCTGATCTGGCAAAGGAAGCTAAACATTGCTACAAGTAATTTTAATAAGATTTTTTTTGTAGTGCCGTGTTAATTTATGATTGATTTCCATGGTAACGTTATGGAAAATATCCAGTAAACTGAAAAATCTACTGCGTTAAATGTCATTCTACACTTCTGACATGCACTATAATAATAAGATATGTATCTCTGCTTTTGAAATGTTAACTGAGTTTTTGATACATACACCAGACTTTCCCAAGGGAATATAATCCAATTAATTTTAGCTAAGATTTTATTATGTTCTTTCCACTAAACTTAGTCCAGTGTCAGAATTCACACAGTACAATGTCTGCATGGTTTTAAGCACTAGATTATTTTCACATCAGACTAAGAAATGCTTATTCTGGAAAGTTATTCTTCCGCCTTTGTGACCCATTCACTGGATACATGGATACTAATAGTCAAGTTAATATTACTTCACTGTACAACTGACACCACATCACTGTATTTACAAGTGATCACAAGGATCATGGCATTAGTGGGAAAATCACAGCAAAATTTACTCTGTATTTATTTTTTTTCCTGTATTTACATGAGAAGGTTTTTATTTTTTGATTCTGCATGATTTGGTCAATTAATCTGGTAACTAGCAAGGCCAAAAGTTAATCATTTTCTCCCAAATAAATCTGTTCCTATTTATATCAAAGATACCTTCCTGAATTTGTTTTTTGTTTGTTTGTTTTGCACACTCTGGTCCATAAAGATTTAAAATCCTTAAAATTAAAATACTATCTGTCAGTTTGAAGGAACTTGAAAAAAATGATAAGCAGTAGTGATAATATATGATCTTAGTTATAAATAGAAGATTAAAATTGGCAAGGAATCAATAATATTTATACTATACTATTAATTTATCTTTGGCCTGGACAATAAATTTGGATTAAATGACCCATGGTAAAAATGTCAGAAACACTATTTTTTTTAAACCAAGTTTCTCATTCCATAAACATTATCACACCCAGATTCCTTAGAGAGGTAAATAAATGCTTTAAAAATGCATGAATCTGTGAGAGGTACACAGCAAGGAAGTAAACGGAAGTTCTCACTAGTTTTGACACTGAAGCGGATGACGTCTCGGCAGAGTTTCAACAGCCTTTCATGTGGCTCGCCTGTGTCTCTCATCTCCAAGTCAAGCAGTTGCTTCAGCTTTTCCGGAGGCTGCCATTCACACACCTGGAGATTCAGCAACGACCTGCAGTTAATAGGGTACCCACCAGAGCCTGGAATCGGGAGGTATAAAGCACGCAATGCATTTTAGGAAGCACCCAGAAAAATGGGGAGTCACAAAGATCTAACCACGCAACCATACTTCAGCATGAAGACGGCTATGAGAGCAATACAGGTGTTGTGGAGACAAATGAAAAGGGCCCATCCTGCATCTGCACGGTCAAAGATTTCCTGCATGAAATGATGGCTATACAAGTTGTAGCACTAAATAAAAATACAGGAGATCAAGCAAAGGTCAAGGGATGAGACAATACTAGAGATGTTCCAGATAGAAGTAACAGATGGGGAAAAGGCTGAAAATCAAGGGACCCTGGGTTGTATCTGAAAACCCAAGCGTGTGTGGTGTGGCTAGAACATGGATATTGAGGAAAACTAAAGCTGTAAGGGAAGTTGTATTCTAAAATCACTTCCTAATCTTGTACCCTTTCCTCATATAGTCTATTGACTTGGGAGCCTCTTATACTTAAGTGAAGGTGGTTCTTGTGCTCCAATATATCCAATAGCCCTCTACTTCCTTCAGAGTAAAAGATGAAGTTCTTACAAGGGTATAAAGTGATCCTGCATGATCTTTCTCCTGGCTGTGTTTCCTATCTAGTCTCAGGTAGCACTACCTACCTCCTGGCTGACTCACCTTCTTGTTCCTTGAATACATGAGGCCTGTTCCCACCTGAGGGACCTGGCATAGTAGGGTTTTCTCTCTAAATGCTTCTTCTCCAAATATCCTCATAGCTCACTACTCCATTTTTTTCAAAGTTGTGCTGAAATGTGTCATTTTCTCAATGACAGCAATCTCAACCCCCTCACTTAAAATTACTACCTGTCCATTACCCAATCTCTATCCATCTCCACCATCTTTCTCTTCTCTTTCTTACTCTGTAGCATTTATCATATTCCGAGACATTTTATTATTCACTTATTTACTATGTTCTACATAATCTTCACAAAAGTAGAGATCTTGGTCTGTATTCACCTCTCCACAGTAACTAACACAAATCCCACTATTTAATAGGTTCTCAATAATGATCTGCTGAAAAATGAAGAATAGGTGAAGAGATAAAGCTAGATCATGGTTGGTTTTATGGATCATGTCACTGAGTTTGACTTGGTTCTAAGAAAGCTACGATTATGTTTAGGTTATGAAATGAAATTATCACATCTGTAGTTTTGACAACAGTTTTGTGGAGACTTGAAATAAATAAGAGATTAATAAATCAAGCAAGAGAAGGTGGTTGTCTGAGAGACGGTAGGTATCGTATATAGGATATATTCTAGTTGTATTTAAATATAGAATCAACTAGTTGTTGAGGGTAAGAGAGAGAGATGAGCCACTGATGGCCTTGTGATTACTCTGCTAAACACAGGGTATGATGGCTACAGGAAGACCCAGAAGGAGGTGGCACAGTAGGAGAAGGTTTCTGTTTGGAGCAGGATAGAGATGATGAATTTCGAGCACATTTGGTCTAAGGCACCCCTCCTCAGAACATCTAAGCTGAGTGTAGCAGTAATTTGAGGCTTATGTGAAAAAACGGGGACAGAGTACCAGACTGCACTATGACCCAAC
Organism: Dolichotis patagonum; assembly: GCA_004027295.1. Lineage (NCBI taxonomy): Eukaryota > Metazoa > Chordata > Mammalia > Rodentia > Caviidae > Dolichotis > Dolichotis patagonum. The sequence continues at coordinate 5,512 of PVJX010015852.1, read as the reverse complement.
AAGGGAAGAATGACACATCTGAAAGAGAGCCTACAGGGAGGTGGGGGAGGCACAGGTTGCTCCAAGGAAATATCAGTGGGTACAGGAGCTTGCCTGGGGGACAGACAAGCGCAGAAGGGGAAATCCTAGGAGGTATTCAGTGCCAGCAAAATCCAGGACAAAAGGATCTTGTAAGGAGATGTTCATACTGCCAAATACTGATGAGAAGCCACAGCAGATAAAGACTGAGACGTGTTCGTGGGATTCATCAATAAGAAGGTGTTCCTAGCAAGAGTAGTTTGGCTGAGCGAGGTGGAGGCAGAGGCCAGATTGCACTGAAGTAAGAATGTGGGAGGTGAAGAAGTGGGGGGGGGAGGTAGACAGTTTTTAAAAAGTTCGGACATGGAGAGGAAGAAAGAAACCAATGGATAGCCAGGGATCGGGAAGACTGGGAGGTGCGAAGTTTGGGGTGGGAGGAGCAGGAGTAAATATCAAGCTATGTGAGAAGTATGCAATTAAATTCTGGTGATGTATCAGTAACAGGCAGAGATGAAGCAAAAGTACTCCAGATGAGCCACAGACAGGACTCCAGATATACTCAACAACATGGAAGACTCTCAAGCGGATTTTCATGAGGGAAAACCTCAGTCTCACAAGGTCACATATGACTGATTCTATCCGCATGACATCCTAGAAAAGAAAGAATCTGTGGAGACAGAAAACAGACAGTGGTTTCTAGGAGAGAGAAAAGTGGGCTGGGAAGAGGATGGCAATGGAAATGGCACAGGGAAATGTAGGGGGAAATGAAATTTGTATATTTTGATGGTGGTGATGGCTACTTACCGACTTGTCAAAGCTCACAGAACTGAGCAAATTTCAAAGCTGAGCAAATTTCAGAACTGAGCAAATGAATATGAATTATAACTCAACTTGTCTTTTTAAAAAAAGTGGTTGAGAAAGTGTATCCATTGGAGAGGGCACTGGAAGTAATCATCTCACTAAGTGTGGAAATGCAGTGGCAGTTCATCTTTTAATGGTGTCCTATTGGACCTCCGACAAAGTAAGCTAAATTAGTAGTATAAAGACGTCGCCTCCTTCCCTAGCCTCAATGAGCATTCACTGCAACTTCAAATGGATAGACTGCCTGCACATCAATCATCTGGATGAGCTCAAGGCTCCCTAATTTGTAAAAGACCCCAATATACCTTCTTTGCTTAGGCCCAATCAGTCACCTTTGTGAGCTTTCCTTCCAGGAAGAAATGTCCCCTTGACATGTTAAATAAATCTTGCCCTTTTAAAATGGTCTTTCCATTATTTACATTTCCATTTTCTTTAACATCCTTAGAAATGAATGTCCCACTCTCCATCTCTCTCTGCCCACCAAAAATCTTACCTAACATTTATGCAATGCGTTAAAGCTCAAATTGCACATTCTTCTGTGAAATCCCAAAAGTCCTTCCCATGCTCTCAGCATTTATCACATTCTTACTGAGACCCTCTAGTCTCTTTGCCATTGAAAACTTACCGTTTCAGTTGGATTATAAATTCTGATCAAAGCTGGACCTTTATCTTGTGTTTCTTTATATCCTCCAGGGCCAAATATAATGCTTTACCAGTAGCTAAAATTCAGTTAATATTTAATGACTGAATAAAACCAATTTTTAAAAAATAACTTGCTAGAGGAACAGTCTGCTCCACAGCAAACCAGGTCCAAAATATTTCACAAGTTCAGAGAACACCAGAAAATATGCAATTACAAATACATAATTTGCATAGATAAGAAATACCATTTAATGATGTTGCCTTGAAATCCAAGTTCACAGGTAATGTCAATCTATTCTACTAGCTTTCTCAAATGCATGGGACCAAAAATTCAGAATAAATAACACTGCATTTTAAAAAGTTTTAAAATTATATTTATTTTCTACTAACATAGTTGGGGAGAAATCGTTCCCACAGATTCACTTGCTGATAATCCAATTCCAACAAGAAAAATCATCAATGCAATAAAAAATAATTTAATGATAATCAAAAGCATATGAAAGAGAATTTGAGTGCAAATTTGGATGCCAGACTGCCTTAAGTTTAGACTTAGCTCTGATACTTACTGCTGTAATATTTGGGGCAGAATATTTGGCCCATTTCATCCCTCACTATCCACCTCATCTCTAATATGGGAACAGTAACACCTGTTTCTTGGGGTTTTGTAAAGGGTAACAAAGAATATGTACAAGAAAATGGAGTGCTGAGTGCTTTAGGGCATGCATACATCAGAGCAATGGATTATTTATAATCTAGATTATTCCCAAAGGCATGAAGCTTCACTCCTCTGCTTCCTGGTCTTTTTGATTAAACACTGAGGTCTCAGCCAATCTCCTACTGAGTGAGGCTAAACAAAAACACTGGGCAGGAGCCAGGGGGAGAAATGACCTCGATTCTGGTATCTGCACATGCCCTGGAGATAAAAGTATAAAGGAAAGGAAAGCTTGTAGCTCTCATTCCCTTTATATGTGACCATACAAGTCAGGGGGGAATCTATCCTCCCCACTTCTGGAATTTTTTATACATTTTCATTTTTACCTTCTCATTAATGTCAGTAGCTTTCAAAATGACTTCTTCCATTATTATCCTACAGGCCTCCTCGACAAATTTTTCTCCTGCCCTTGTATCTGTGGTTGGACCATTCAGTACAACCCCATCCACCAGAATAGCACTCTTCTTGCTTGGAAAGGCCATTTCTTGCTGATCAGTATCTCCTAGAAAAATACAAACAAAATGTATTTGAGAAATAATCTTATCAGATCACACAATGAAACACAGCAAAAAAAAATCACATGTATCATTATTCCAGCTCAAAATGGGCATATCATCTTTCATACCTGAAGATACAAACTGGGATATTGAAGCTGACAATTTTTTATGGTACCTAATGACTTGATATAGTTAAAGAAATTTCATGCAGTCACAGTTTATGGGATAAGTAAGTCTACCTTTTTATATATGCTCATCTGTATGAGCTGAGTTAGCACATGGAGTGTGTGACCATGGCTTCAGTGCAATTTCAGGTCTAACAGGAAGGTTATCATGTATATACAATTCCTATGCTGACCTGCAAGTTGAAAAAATGTCTTCCATCATTAGAAAGATGGCTTACAAAACAACTACCTGTTACAGAGAGGGTAATAATCACTGGCATATCCTAAAAATGTACAGGTGATTATTACCAATCCTTTCCTTAAGTATACTCTTTCCCTCATCACAGTTAGGTATTTGGAAAAAAAGAGTATAAAGAGCCCTTCAAATTCTACCTGTAATTAGTACCACCCCTATGCTGTAAATATCCTCGTAAAATAGAAAACATACTGTGTGTTCTAACTTTCAGAAACTGGTACATTGAATAAATAAAGTATGTAACTGAGGTTGCAAGCTGCTGCCTTCATTTCCTTGTGCAAACTCACTTAGCATTTCCAAGCCCTAGGAGGAAACTCTGAAGAGGTAAAGAAAACAGCACCTGGCCATACATAAATTGTTTTCCTCAAGGAACCAATAATGCATATCTGGGTTGGAATACCAAATTGAATTTTATAAAGCTTCACCCTGTATTTGATGTGTCTGAATCAGAGAAGGAACAGAGAGGGATCATGTTGGTCACCTTCAAGAAAGTAAATCTTGAAATCTTCAAAGGCAAAGAGCTAGCTGTCTCCTTTTTGAAGGACTGGCTCATGTAAGTGTTTTTCTCCAAAGGTAAGCACCACCTTCCTTTAGGTGTTTGTAATTCTTGGTCATTTTCTCTGTGAATTAAGTTACAAAGACTGCACGGGAAGAAAGGTCCATTTTCTTTTCCTGTAACATCTTGTCTAGCATCAGGGAGTTGGGATGAGCTAAGGAAATGTAAATGCAGCCAATTTTATTGACTCTTGCAAACATCTTTCAAGCACAAGTGTAACTCTTGTGAACACAAGCCCGTGTCTATGCCACATACAGATACTCGCTTACAATTGTTAACTTTAATTTCCCTCTTAATAAATCATCCTCATGAAGCAAGGAGCAATAGTAACATGCCAAACTTTATATTTTAAGCCAACGTCTAAATAAAGTTCCATATTCGAGATACTGGTTCATCCCTGAAAGTGCTTCCCCTGAGTCTAACAGCCCATCCCTGTCCAAAGGATGACAGGAAAGTGAGTGTGTGACAGCTTGTGTAACAAGTGCCTTAAAACTGCACTGTGCAGTTTATAAAGTATCTTATAGCACTACCTTTCAAAGTACCCTACAATTTAAATCCACCTAAATATGCCAAAGGTTTATTTTTAAAAACCTCTAAATATATATTTCAAGCATTTCTAGGAAGAGCCTCATACTATAGCAGTTATTATGCTTATAATCATTTTCTCCTTACAATTAAGTGTTTTTATAAAATTCCATAGCTCTATAAAACTTCTATTATTGACAAATTAAAATGATGTCTACCAAAGCACCAGAGAAAAGCATCACGAAAGTCTCCCCAATTTGGGAAAGATGCAAGTCTTCCGGAAAAGATCAATCACGTGCCCTCGGAGACAGGAGGATCATCCTAACTGAAATCCAACCAGTGATGGATTTCAGTTTCACCCTGAACTTTCATTTATCATTCACTCGAAAGACTCCACTTAACATGGTTTAGGAGCAAATGTTGAAGCCCTAAAATTGAGCTTTTAGATTGAAATGCTCTGCATCTGAAGGTACTTTCCCCTCAAGAAGAAAAAAAAAAAGATTCTTTAGGTCTTAAAAATAAAATGAGAAAGAGGGCAATTATTCTGGGAACCCTGGTTATGTCAGTATGCAGTGCTATTATTAAGTGCACAGAAAAAGTTAGGGTTTTTAAACCTTATTAGTAGGAGCTCAAGCTTTTATTGCCTAGGGAATAACAGCAGCTCTTAGCCTTTCCAGAATCAGTCTCCAATTTTCTCTCTCTCTGTGTCTCTCTCTCTTCTTCTCTCCTCCCCCCTTCCATACACAAACACAAACACCAAATTCTTACATTTTTTGTTTCTTAACTGTCTTTCTGTCAAGATAAAATTAAAAATGTCAAACACTCACTTAGAATGGCAAAGAAATTTAAATCGTCTTCTTCACATCAATTGTTTAAGTCAATCCCTAAAATTTATGAAATTATCTAGGAGAAACTATTATTATTTAAAAGGCTCTAAAGAGTTAGGTCTGGATTAGGCCTCCTTTTCTAAATAGTTTCACTGTATTCCAATGCCAGCTGTCACTCCATGCCTCTGTTTCCGCCTGCATTGGCGGGGTTCAGAAACAGCCTCTAGAGACACTCACAGCCAAGCTTCAGTCTTCTGAGGATACATACATAATCAGGAAGTTCACTAAAACTGCTGAAGTTTATACTGGTATTAATATAGTCTTTCAATTAGAGGAAGCTTCCATGAAGAATATGTACACAATCTTACTCCTTTTCAACTCCCTTACCCCCACTACCTTAGTCCAAACCATCATCCAATGCTTGGACCACTGCACTAGCCTTCCAACCAATAAC
>PVJX010015851.1:24438-41755 GCA_004027295.1 Dolichotis patagonum | reverse complement strand
TCCCAAGAAAACACAATTCATTCTAGCTGCCCGGATCCATTGTTTTGTTAGCCATCTGCCTCAGTGTGTGTGTGTGTGTGTGTGTGTGTGTGTGTGTGTGTGTGTATGTATGATGTTGGAGATTGAACCTAGAGCCTTATGCTTGCTAGGCAAACACTCTGATCATTGCGTTAGTATAGAGTCCCTGCACTTTTTTGAATATTGCCATGAAACTGCAGCTATCTGGTACCTATTTCCCATTCCGTCCTCATTCATATCTTTCTAGATCCTAAAAATATCTGATCCAAACTTACCTCCCTGGTGCCACCTTCTCAGATTCAGTTTCTCAGTTAAATACCTCATACCCAGCTCGGGCTTCCTTATTATATAGAATTGAGTCTCAGGCCTTGCTTCATCCAGTGTTTATCTCCTTTTCCTTTGGGAGCAGAGATTTTCCTGCCCCTTTGCAATCTTCTCTTTCTCAGCTCCAATTCCCTCCCTCATCATTTAAGTCAACGTGCACCTATTCAGCACAGCAGTTCAGGCATGTAGAGCTAAATGAAAGAGATCTGTTGATACACACTGAGTATGTGGAGTGGAAGGCAGGGAAGGACTCAGCAACACCTCAAAGGCACTGGGCCTGAGAGTGCTATTAATTTAATTTTGTATTTGCAGTTTCTGTACCAGTTCTCATCTATGTCCTCAATCCCAACTTCTCTGTTTTTTCTTTTCTTTTCTTCTTTCTGTCTTTCTTTCTTCCCATTGCACTTTTTGAAGTTCCTTTTGATATTTTTTTTATTCATCATCTTCTAGTGTCTGTCTTCAAATCCATGTTTCTTTTTCACATTGGTCCTTTCTTTACCCCCTATTATTCCTACGAAGCTTTTATATTTGTATGTCATCCTGAAGGGAAGGTTGTATGGAGACTGTCTTGTTCATTCCAACATTTGACAAAGCTTAATTGAGTCCTTTCTGAGTCAACTTTTGAAGTTATAGATTGCCAGTAATTGCAGTATGAAGTGAGTACAAAGTGCTGTGGGATTCCAGAGTGCAGAGGAATAATCGGGCCTAGAAAAGTTAGGGAAGGCTTCATAGAATGAAATTGTCTTTGGGACTGGAGAGAGAGAGGGAGGAAGAGAGAGAGGGACAGAGAAATGGAGAGGGGATGCAATATTGTGCCAACTAAGACCTGAAGGGACTTTAAAGGTGAAGTAAGTGTTGATAGCAGTGCTTTGGAAAATTTAGATTAAGGAGTAAGAAGGGAATTGTTACACTCAGATGAAAGCAGAAATATTACAGACTAGTAACCAGGAGATAGCAAATAGTATCAATTTCAGCATCTTCCAGATTTAGGATGACTTGTGTTTCTGGGCCAGGCTTCACTTATTATTATTATTATTTTTTCATTTGTTTATTTTCAATTGAGGTACAGTTTGCTCACCATAAAATTTACCTTTTTAGGATATAAAATTCAAATTCATTTAGTTCATTTAGTAGGTTGGGCATCTATCACTATAACCAAATTTCTTCACATTTTTATACCACAAAGAGAAGCTTCCTGCCCATTTGCATCATATTCCATATCTCCCATTTTCTCAATCCTTGGAAATCACTACTCTATTTTCTGTCTTTATAGATTTACCTACTTTGGATACTTCATTTAAGAGGACTCAAAATTGCATAGCCTTTTGTGCTGGCTTTGTTAACTTGGAAACTTTTTCAAAGCTCTTCCATATTGTAGAACATGTGATTATTTCATTCTTCTGTGTATTTCACACAGACAATGTTTTACTGCAGAGATATAATGTATTTGTTTTATCCACTCATCTGTTGGTAAACTCTTGGGTTATTTTTCATTTTGGAGACATTACACATAGTAAAGTCAGTATATTTTTTATTTTTCTTAGGTATATATCCGGAAGTGGAAATGCTAGGTTATGTGGTAGCTCTGTGTTATTTGAGGAACTGCCAAAAGTAGCTGTACCATTCATTCCACATTCCTGTCAGCTGTGTGTGTCAGAATTAGTTTCTCCTGTCTTCATCAACACTTGATGCCACATAAAATTTTGTTTTGTTTTGTTTTGGTTTTTTGAGATACAGTCTTGCTCTGTAGTTCATACTAGCCACGAACTCACTCTGTAGCCCAGGCTGGCCTCAAACTTGTGATGATCCTCCTGCCTCAGTGTCTCAAGTGTTGGGATTACAGGCATGTGCCACCACACTCAGATTTCACCTGAAATTTTTAATCTTGATATCTTTTTGAATGAAATGATATATTCATTGTGGATTTGATTTGCATTTTCTAGGTAGTTACTGATATGAGTCATCTGTTCATGTGCTCGATGGCTGTTCTCACATATGCTTTGGAGAAAGGTCTACTCAGATATTTTGCTTATTTTGTAACTTGAATATTTATCTATTATTGAATTATAAGAATTCTTTATTCTACTTTTTCTTTATTCTAGATATAGGACTCTCATGATATATGACTTACAAATTGTTTTTATTCTTAGTATTATTTTATTCCCTTTCCTGATGATATCTTTTAATTTTTTAAAAATTTTATTTTAAAGAGGTTAAAATAGAATAAAACTGATCAAAACAAACCAGTGTAAGTGATACAGGACTTCAAAACTGACCCAATACTGGGATCCAAAGAGTATGATAGGTATGGTGAAAGTGAAAGGGAAGGAAAGTGTTCTAAAGAGTATAATGAAATGTATAGTGTGTAAGATAGTTAACCATATTACTGAACTTCTGGAACATTGGAATATTGAACAGAAGGATTTGCGCTGTCAAAGTTTGAATGTCTAGCCACTATGCTTTGATTTTGTAACTTGGCAACTACTTTTTGAGATGACAACGAATAATGTATCAACTAGTGATTCTATGATGAGAACTTTTTTTTTCCTTTGAATGTCTTGAATTCAGTATTGCTCTACCCTTTTCTGCTCTTCTATGCTTTTTAATTTCCTTTTTTTCTTTGAAAAAAGAAAAAGAAAAGAAAAATATGCAATATAACAACCATTGTTAAATTTCTTTCATTCTGTTGTGAAAACCTATATTGACATTGTTCTGAGTTTGTTGTTATTTATGCCTTTTGCTTTTTGTTTTTTTCTGACTTTTCTTTTTTACATAAAAAAAATTACAAAATCAACAGTGGTTACCATAAAGCCTTTTAATGTCTTCAAAATAGCTACAGATAACTTAGGATATAGTACAAATCAAACAGAACAGAGTAGAACAGAAACAATAAAAACAAAACAATGAATGCAATAGAGGATTTCAAAATAAGCCCATAGTTAATCCAAAACTGCTACCATAATATTTTGCTATCTTTGAAATAGTTACTCCTGCCACTGGACTTAACATAATCAAACAAAACAAAAGAGAATAAAACCCAACCTGTGAGGGTCGAGACGCCTGCCACGTGAAGGAAGACACCAACAGATGCCTTCTCATGCAATATGCATGGGGTCTTTATTATCCAAGCATGCATGGGGCTCACTGAACACGCAGGAACAGAGAGCCCTGAGCTAAGCATGGGCAGGGTTTTTAAGCTATTTAACAAAGGGAGGAGGAGACCTTGCAAGTGCGGGTACAGAAGCAGATGGCATTGGTTGGTTTGAATGGCAATCCTGTATTCATTGGGGAGAGTATCCATAGGGTGAGGGTCCGAGACCGAGGTAGTGGACGCCACCTAATAAGGGCAGTAGATGCTCTGGAAAGGCTCAGTTGTAAATTCCTTAGTCAAGGGGGGGGCGGTTTTCATCTCGCGACCCAGTTTTCCCCACCCAGTTACCCAGTTCGGTCTTTGGGCAACTTTAGATTTCAACAGGCCGTGTACAAACAGTTCAAATAGTACAAATCATACATTACTAACAGGAAGTATTTCCTTTACAAACCCAACAAAACAATGGAAATAATACAAAACCTCAAAACAAGACCATAGGGAATCAGCAATGGCTACAACCCTCAGAAGAAAATCTCTGCTGGACACAATATATACTGCTATCTTCTGAACCTATGATCAGACCACTGACCCTAGACGTGCGATGTTAGTGAAACACCAAAGCACCACAGGCATCCAATTGCATTTAACTTTGACAGCCTGTGTTTCTCTGGATAAGCTGGTCACTTGGGGTGGGGTGGGAGACTGATACTTCTTGTTTGCCTGCTCATGCACTGCAAGGGACTGGGGTTTGACTGTTCCCAGGCTGGCAGTGGCCCGCACATGGTACTGGTTCCCAGACTGGGCTCGTTTGCTGGTGTGGCCTTGTTCTCTCTCTGATGGTATCTTTTGAAACTTCAAAGTTTGTTTTTTAAATTGTTTGATGAAGTTATTTTCTTTTGGTGTCATATACAGGAATATTTGCCAAATTCAAGGCTATGAAGATCTTCTCTTACAGTTTCTTATAGGAGTCTTTCATCTTGCCCATTTTACTACCATGGCCGGGAAAGATGGTATACTTCAGTGTTTAATAGTTGGCTGCATTGAAATAGAAAGTCAAAAGAATTGCCAAGAGAATGCATAAAAGGGGCTAAGTGACATAGTTACTACAGGATATGTCCACATCATCATATGAGAAGACACTCATTGCATACTCTCGACGTGGATAGAATTAGATCCCCAAACCATAGCATGGATAGAAAAGTATATGGTTTTGAGAAGACTGAGCCCCACTGACACCACATAGCTTAGCCATTTGCTGACACAGCCAGCAGGTACCTCAGGCAGACAGGGATAGAGACCCACACATGCAGCTCCTTCAGGCCAAGGATGCTGGTGAGGACAAGCATACCCCAAGGGTGGAGTGTTTGACAGAATATTCTAGGGAACTTCTACCACTTTTCTGTCTAACAAGAAAATAGAGAGCTAGTCAATCACAGCCAACTAGCATGTATCTATTAATCCTCAAAGGACTCAGCCATCTCAATCCCGCTCACTTAATGATGTTAATTGTGGGTAAAAATATGTGAAATACTCCAATGATTCACAGTAAGACTTTCTTAGTCACCTTCTTTGTCTCTGGAACAAAATACCTGCCACCCACATGTAAAGTAGGATAGGTTTATTATGGCTCATCGTTCAGTCCATGTTCTACTGATTCCCCAAAAGTGTGGATGGTCACATCCCATATGTCTCATTTTCACCCCCTGGAAATCACTAATTTATGTGGTGGAAAAATGTGGTAGAGAAGAGGTTGTTTACATCATGGCTGTGGGGAATCAGAGAGCAAAGGGAAGGGCTAAGAAGGGAGATAAATACTTGCAGGCCATGCTCCCAGTGACCCCCTCTTCCACCACACACCACCTGCTAATAGATCCAACTATAAGCTCTCATGGTCCAGTCAGCTTCCAAAAGTGCCACCCATGGGCCTACAAGGCTCTTGGGGGACATCTAGATATAAACCATAATAAAATTTCTTTCTTCCTTTATATTTTATTTTAAAGACAGTAAAATCCAACAAAACAGAACAGAACAAAGCCAATCAAAGCAGCAAAACTGGCACAGAACTTCAAAGCAGAATGCTAGGAAAACAACAATCGCTACCATAATATATCTTGTTATCTTCACAGTAGTTGTCCATTTTATCAGGTATAGCAAAATCGAAGCAAAAACAAAACAATAAAATCAGTCAAACCAAAAACCAAATCAAAACCAAAACAAAATCAAACCAAAACGAAAATAAAATCAAACCTAAAACAAAACATAATAAAACAAATCAAAACAGAATATTGAATAAAGTAAAAGAGTCAGAACAAAGCAAAACAGTGAGAACAATATTGGGTTTCAAGACAAGGAATCCCCCTTATTTGCTTTATTTCATACTGTCATACTCTCAAGAGATGCTCAGACTGCAGGCCTCAGGCCTGCAAAATCAGCCAAACAATACAAGCATTTAGTTGCTTTATGTACCTTAGTTGCTATCAACTCAGCCTGTCCTCTGAACCAGCAGGTTGCTTACGGGGGTGGGGGAGGTGGGTGCAGTGGGGGTGTGGTTTGATTCTCAGCCTGCATGCCATTAAACTCACCGGAGGTGCTGACTTTTCTTTTCCTGGAAGCCCTCTGGCTCACAAAGTTTACCAGAAAGGCTGGCTAGTTGTCTTCTTGTTGGATCCTCCCAGGCCCAGCATGGACAATCCTCCACCATAATGAATTTTAAAAAGATGTTTCCAAGGAAAATCTGAGGCCAACACTATTTTTTGTGCAAATGACAGACTTAAAATGCAGGCCATGTAAAATTGTAAGCTCCTTGTCAGTTGAATTCTCTGATAAATACTTTCAAAAGGAAAGAAAACTATGAGTTTTTAAAGAATATAAAAAAAAAGATAGAAAAAAGGTTTTAAAGAATATCAAAAAAAGATAGAAAAAAGGTTTTTCTTTTTAAATTGGGCTGTAATTCTATTGAACATATATACTTACCTATCAGTTACTGATCTGTTGATCACTTAAGCATCTACTGATCATTTACAATGTGTGCAGGGAAATAACTTTGTGCTTAAAATGGAAAAAAACAAATTCAAAAACCTCTAGAACAGAAACCCAACTCATCAGATTAAAATCTATGTAAACCATTATGTCAATTGCTGTCTTTCTATCTCTGGAATAAGCAATTCTCTACTGATTATAAATAACTTTTGTTTTGAAGTTTCAAAAGTGAAATGCTTTATTAAGTTGCTAAGAGCTGTTATTGCAGTTCAGGGAACCATACTTGAGAATGGGAACACCTGCAGTTGTAGCATAACATGAGTATTTTTTCTAAAATTCAAGCTGAGACCGTACTAAAGTTTACCCATATGTTTAAAAATAGGACTTTTATCATATTTTCTTTACTAATAGATCTAAACTTCATTAATTTTGAGAAGCATTATCACAAATCAGTAATTTGAGTAATTTTCAAGAAATATAAATCATAGATATCATTGGATACTGATATTAACTACTTACTTAAATTCTTTTTTTTTTTTTTTCCCTCAGTACCAGGGATGGAACTCACGACCTCACGCTTGCCAGGCAGGTGCTTATGCCTCTGTGCTAAATCCCCGGCCCTACTTACTTAAATTCTTAAAACAGATTTTATAATTTTTTTCAAATTTATTAATTTTAAATTCCTTAAAACTTAATGTTTTGTATATATGACTGAATCTGAATTAAATTAGAAGACAGAAAAATATCTTCCCTTTATGGATTATATTGTTGTTGATTTTCTTCAAATCTCTGCTCTAAATAATTCTTATGAAAGTCTCATCTCATGCTAAGTGACTTCAAAACTAAAAAGTCAACATATAGTGGAACATGCTGTATTCTTTATAGGTCAAAATAAAAACTTCAGCATTAGGGCTGGGACTTAGCTCAGTGGCATAAGCACCTGCCTTGCAAGCACATGGTTGTAAATTCAATCCCTGGCACCAATTAAAAAAAGAAAAACTTCAGCTTTGTTGTTATTTAAATAGTTGAAAATTAAGCAATAATCTTTATTAAAATGAAAGTATTTTCTCATTTAGAAAGGAATATTTTATTTTATATCAGGAAGATTAAATTATACACAGATTAAATTATATACAGATATAGCCTAATTCTTTTTATTTAAACCTAAAATATAATTTGCCATTTATTGTTTAATAAAAAAGCCACAAAAATACTTATGCACAGTGTCACTGCTGAACAACAGTGATGATGTATATACATATATTTCATAGATAGGATATTTGGTAGATGAAAAGCTAAAACGTTAACTGTTGTTCTATGTAAGTAATGAATTAATGGATGATTTTATTTTTGTCTTTTCTGATAATGTGTACTTTTCAATACATATAAAAATATTACTATTTTCAAATATGTGACATAATTGTCATAGATCATGTTACTGTTAATAATTAAAGGCATCAGTTGAATGTCCATGGAAATTCCTTGATGGACAATGAGATCTCTATCATCATGAGATTCTGAAAGCAGAAACAGAAAGCTACATTAGTAACTAATAGATGTAGTGATAAGTGCTAACATATCAGGGAGTAAACAGAAGAACAAAGTAAGTAAGATGGTCAGTTATGTTAAAGCTGAGTCAGAAAGAAAAGAACTGGAAGCATATTTCTGAAAGAAGAGAAAACATAAAAAAAGAAGAGAAAACATATGAAGAGATGGTGCTTCAGAAATTATAATGCATTTGAAACACTGATTAGATTCAACTGTATTTGAACATGTGTAGAACTGAGGGTACATCTTAGGGTAGAATAGTGGGGGATAAAGCTAAAGAAAAGCTACAAAAGATCTGAAACACTTGATCATTTGTATTATGTGAAGGAGATTTGTTTTATCTTAAAAACATTATAAACTATAAATATGATCATATTTCTATTTTGGAAAGATTATTATAGCTTCAGAGAAAATGGAATCAAAATCTTTCAGAGACCAATGGCAGAAACGACATAGGACTGAACAAGATAACTGAAAAGGATAATTCTAAAGATATCCATTGTCTAAATGGACTGGCAAATGCATATGCAGAGAGATTTATATCTCTGCTTGGTGGGTCCTAGTCTGTGATAACCATGGCATTGTCCAAACCCATTTTAGGCTTGAATGAGAAAGAAGACTCTGTATCCCTCCTCTTACCCCCACTTACATTCTTATAATGAAATAACTATTTTAATTGCTTACACAAATTATTGAGTATTTATAGCCTTAATAAAATAGTACACAGAGTGGCAAAGGGTATCGCTCAGTGATAGAACACTTGCTAGCATTCAGGAGGCCTCATTTCCACTCTTAGCAGCAAGAGAAAACAAAACAAATTATCAAAATAACAAAACAACAGAACAGAACAAAACAAAAAACCAATGGAGAGAAATACAAATTCCTTACAATAAATATGGAGATTTCTCTGTAGATTTTTATAGCAGCAGTGGCGAGAGCACTTGGCATTCTGAAAGCCTCTGGGTATTTTCTTCTCTCAGGCCACCACCTGCCTTCTGGGCCTGCAGAGACAGTGTGCACCAGCATTTGGGACTGCAGTGCCTCTGGAGCTCCATGTGCTATTCATAGTTCACTGATTGAGTTCTTGTCTGTAGTCCCTCGGAGACCTGAAAGCTCTGGTTCCCCTCTCTGAAGGTCCAGGAGTATGGATAAGAGGATGCCATTGCTCTTTATGCCTGAGTCCTCATCAAGGGCCTCAGGTTTGGTAAGTGTTGGTTTGGATGAGGCAGTAGGTTGGGAAGTCAAGGGCAGACCTCGGGTTCTGGAGGTCATCTCAAGGGCATAAAGAGATCAAGTAGATGTTAAGAGAATGAAGGAATGTTAGTTCAGGTTTCCCTGTGAAATAAGGCCTGCATCCCTGCGTGCCAGTCTCAGAGAATGGGATGACTATGGGGCAAAGACACAGGTAGGACTGGGGCTGGAGGGCAATTTGACAGCTAAAAGCAAAGGATCTGTGAGCTGAGAACCAGAAGGAGGACTCTTAGTCTGATTTCTATATGACTTGCATCTGTCAGCCATCCTGTGGGATTCTGCTGTGCATGAACATTTCCCTGTATTTGTAGTAGTATAAATAATAAGAGCAACAACAATGAATATATTACATAATAGCTGTTATTAACATTTAACTTTATTCAGATACTGAGCTAAGAATTTTTTTTATATAATTCCCTTACAATGTCTGTAAGGAAATGAGTATCTTAACAAAATCTATTAAATAGTGCAGGGTAATACAGATAAATCACAGCTACAGGCCAAACGTAAATTCTATATACGTGACTGTAAAAGTTGTTTTTAAAGCTGTTACCTCCACCATGATATTATAGATTTTGTGAGTCCAAGTATATCTAGCTGTATGTGTAATTGCCTGGTGATTTTTATTTACCCACTCATTGTCTCACTCATGCACTAATTCTTCCATTTGTTATTTTTTTTTATACATTCATTATTCTGAATTTTAGCAGAACGTAGTATAAATATAGGGAAGAATAGAGGTAGAGGGGAAGGGGCATGGCTGAAATGGTAGTTTCTACATCAAATGGAAGCTTATGTACCATGATTTAAACACTATTTAGTAAAATTAGTATTTTATAGAAATCTAACTAAAATATGATAAAGTCATGGATGTGAAAATATTTTAGTCTCAAGAAAAATAGAAGATCTGCAAGTGAATGTAATAAATTATGTTAAATGCTACCATAGGAAATACATACATAATTCTGTGAGTACATACCCTTAATTCAGTCTTGAGAATTAAAAAGCTTTCTGGATGAGTTTGTACCTCAGGCAAGCTAAGAAGGATGTGCAAAATAAGCAGTCTAAGAAAATCTATAACTGGTGAGAATTTCTTGAGCACTCAATAAAAATGCTGGTTTTAATCTCTTTTATCTTTTAGGGAAATGCTTTTAGTTTTCTTTTTTTTTTTTTTTGGTACCGGGAATCGAACTCACAACCATGGGTTTGCAAGGCAAGTGCTTATGCTGCTGAGCTAAATCCTCAGCCCTGCTTTTAGTTTCTTAATAGCTTGGAATATTATTGCCTTCAAGTTGGATGGTTTTATTTTGCTTTAATTATGAAGTTTTGTATATATATATGTATATATATGTATGTATATATATATATATATAATTAAAATGGAGTTTCAGAGACTCTGAGAGGTTGAGAATATTTATTTTTGTCTGGGCTCATTAATGATATTCACTTTCATCACTGTGTAGATCCTTAGGGATATTAGTAAAATAAAACAAAATGAACAAAATTAATATGGTTTAACAGAGATTAGAACCTAGCCAGAAAAATAAATGTTAAACAAATTGTTGTAAATTGATGTATTTCATAAAAGAGGAAATATAATTTTCTAACATGGAAAGAGTTTGAAACTCTTCCCTGGGAACATATTTAAATGTTGAATGAAATGGGGCTTAGCTGAGATTTAAACAATATGTAGAATTTAGTTTTGCCTCAAAGCAGCAGAAAGAATATGAATAATTGTTTGAAAACGAGGGGTCAGTCTGCATGTAAATATGTTATAGTTAGGAGACTTTGGTGCTGTTGGAATATATGTTCCCTTAACTGTATTTGAAATAGCTTGCATTATCTGATTTGACTTATTATTATTATTTTTTTTGCAATTTTTTAAAAATTTTATTTTAAAGGGGGTAAAATTAAACAGAATAGAACGGGACATAAGAAAGCATAAATTTCAAAGCTAGACAACCAGAGATCTTCACTATCTGACATATTGTCTCTTGTTTTCTTCCAAATGGTTGTCCGTATCTTTGCATATGGGGCGCTCATACTAAATAACATAGCCAATCTTTTCACAAGATGTGTAGTTAACTGGCTCCCACTTGCTGGGGGGGGGCACGGGACAGGGGACAGGATGACATGAGATTTGACTTATTTTTCTACAACCATTGTTAAGAAAAAATACAGTAGTCAGTGCACAGTACCATTTTAGAACAACTTGCAGTGTGACCTTTCAAACTTAAGGAATGGCAGTGGTTTGTTCTTCCCATCACCTCTGGCCTGGTTCTGTCTGTTTCAGACAACCGACCTAAATCTCAATGGATACTTGAATGAAAATTTACAAGTAAAGAGATACATATTATAATTAGCATCTGTGTAAATAAAGTGACAGGGGTGTTTGTCTTTTTTCTTATGGAAATTGCTTTTAACATATGCAGTTTTAGACAAGGTAGGCTGCTCTCTAGCAAATATTCTTGGAATGTGTTAAAAAGCACATTTGGAAGTAGGTCCAGATTGTGGACACATCGTAAGTTGTGTTAAGAATTTTTTATCTTAAGTTAAAACAATGGTTGGATGAATATAATTTAATACATGTGGGTTCTTTAAGAGAAGGTATATAAATGATGGATTTCAAGTTTCTTTTTTGGGTTGGTGGATGTTGTTTATATGCTTTGAGATACCGGACAGAGTAGGGGAATGCAGGCTTTAAGGAAATACAATTATTAATTTTAAGTTTTTGAAAAAAATAATTTTGAAGTATCAGTAAGACATCCAAAAGAGGGTATCCATGGTGAAGTTGAATATGTATGTCTTGCAGGATCTAAATAAGAGGTAAGGAGTTGGGATATAGCTATTAATTGGGAACTTAAGAGTTGATCTAGATCAGAAAAGTGGTCCAGAGAAGAAAAGCCTTTGCAAAGCATTGAGAAATAGCAGCATGTAAGAGAAGAACCAGGAAATACTTGAACATCGAAGGAATATGCAAAAGATGAAATAGGATCCCAGAGAAGATGAAGAAAAACTTAGAGTGCTGAAATACAACATTAAGGAAAGAGAATGGGTCAAGATCAGCAGACATGATCAAGAATGTCAAAGACTGCTGAGAAGGCAAACAAGGACTGAAAAGGTGAGGCATGGATGTCATTGGTGTCTGGGAGACAGTTGCTTCAGGGGACTGGTGAAAACAGAGACAAGTGTAGAATGGGTTAAAGGACACAAGTAAGCAGGAGACAAGAAAATAGAGATGAGTGCAGACAACTACACAGCTGTGAATGAGGCAATGTCATTTTCATCATTAGATTAGGAGAAGAATTAAAGCATATTTAAATGCCAAACAGTATTAAAAGAGCTATGTTGAAAATGAAAAAAAGAGACTGAATGATAATGAAGACTACATGACAAGGTTGGAACACCTGAGATAGAAGATTCAGATTTTATTTTAGCCTTAAATATGAAAGGGTCATTTCTTCTCCAATTATAACAATACTGATGTGCCTGTGATGACTTCGTATTACGTGATTTATAGCAAATGACTGAGAACTAAAATGAAAGGTTTTTGTTCAGAAAGAGGGAGGTGAAGTGAGGTGAAGAATACTATACTTTGAAGTTTGAGGAACATAAGTCTTAGAGGGAGACTGGGCTACATAAGATTGCACAGTTGGGTAACTGGACAGTAGCAACAGTTAAGCTTAGTGCTGCTGACTATGAAGTTATGGGAACACAAATATACCTAGTGAGGAAGTTTGTGTGTTTGTTTTCTATGATTTATTATGCTCAGTATGCAAGAGAGTGAGTTTTGTTGAACATATATGATCAAAGGTAACTGGAGCAAGGCAAGTAAAATATTAGGAAGAGAATGATTGAAATGACGAAGCATAGAATTTACCATGGATAGAGAAGAACACAAGAACACCTTGGCTTTAAGTCAATAGTAATAAAAAATTTCAATGTCCCAAAGGGATCATTTGTTTTGAAGAACAAATTGATGGTATTTGTATTATATAATTGAATAGATTCAAAATAGAATGTTTTAATACATGATTTATAGGGCTGACCAGTTTGAGATACAGTACTTCAAAAGATAGCTGTTTGATGGCAAATGTCTGTAATCCCAGCCCTCAAGAGACTGAGGTAGGAGAATGAATGTGAACTTGAGACCAGTCTGGACTACACAGTGAGTTAAAGGCCAGCGTGAATTACATAGCGAGACCTTATCATTTTCTTGTGTGGCTTTTGACATTACTTCTCCTTGCTTCAGTTTCTCTTTTTGTAAAATGTAGATAATACTATTACTTGTCTCATAAGATTGTTAACAGAATTGCAATGTGATTTCATACAAAGACCTTTTAACTGGATAGTGTGTTAGAAGTTTTCATGGGATATTAGCTCTGGTTAAAAAATTTGCTTATTTGCTTTTACCTTGATTCAGGATTTACCATATATGAAGTCTATTTTTCTTCTACTAGAGGTACCTTTTGTATTATGTTTTTTAAAAAGTGCATTCAAGCCAATTTTCTCTAGTTCTTACAGATTTCCTTACTCATTCCAAGGGTGGACCTGAGGCTGATCCTCGCATCTTTCCTCAGATACATTGTCCATGGTGGGGTATAGAACATCACTGTAAACCCCAAGGTTGGCAGAACAATCTCTGAAATGAGGGTAGGGCTAGTGCACTGGATAAATTATAGTTCTAGCCGTGTACTTATTTCCATTCTTCTCTACGTCATCACTCCTCCTGGAAATTCTTGGTATTTAACGGCGCTTTGAGGCACCTCCTGATGTGGGGCACCAGTATGAAAGAGTCTTGTTCCTGCCAGTTTCTGAAGACGGGATCTTCCTTGGTAGGATTGCTTCTAAGGATTTCAGCTTCTGTTAAAAAGACAAAGGTGAAGTGGGTGAACACATATATTTTAGAAGGTTGTTCTAAATAAAGTAATGTCAATAAGAATCTGTTGTGCAGTAGGAATTTATAATCAGTAAGTATCTCTTTCTCAAGTGATAAACATTGTTATTGATTTATATGTATATATATGGACAGCTGTCCCTGAGGAAGGGTTAGTGGGAGAATCACCATATCATTTACTCATATTCATTATATACAACTTGTTTTTAGGACTCAGAAACTATTCATCATATCTCAATGGCCACATACAACCTAAGTGGCTACAACACGGGCCCCTTCATTCTTCTGGGCATCCCTGGACTGGAACAGTACCATGTCTGGATCAGCATCCCCTTCTGCTTTATCTATTTAGTGGCCATTGTGGGTAATAGTATCCTTCTCTATCTTGTTGTGGTGGAGCACAGTCTTCATGCACCCATGTTTTTTTTTCTTTCCATGCTGGCAACCACTGACCTTGTATTGTCCACTACATGTGTCCCCAAAACTCTTAGCATCTTCTGGTTTGGTCCCCAGAAAATCAGTTTTCCTGGCTGTCTCACTCAATTATTTTTTTTGCACTACAGCTTTGTCCTGGACTCAGCTATACTATTGGCCATGGCATTTGACCGCTATGTGGCCATCTGCTCGCCCTTGAGATACACCACTATTTTGACCTCCAAAACTATTGTCAAAATTGGTGTGGGTATCTCTTTCCGAAGTTTCTGTGTTTTTGTCCCATGTGTTTTCCTTGTGAACCGACTGCCTTTCTGCAAGACACATAGCATTGCTCACACATATTGTGAGCATATAGGTGTTGCCAGGCTTGCTTGTGCTGATATCTCCATCAATATCTGGTATGGCTTTTGTGTTCCCATCATGACGGTGATTACAGATGTGATCCTAATCGCTGTCTCCTACACTCTCATCCTATGTGCTGTTTTTCACCTCCCTTCCTGTGATGCTCGCCAGAAAGCCCTTGGTACCTGTGGTTCCCACGTCTGTGTCATCCTCATGTTTTATATACCAGCATTCTTCTCCATTCTTGCTCATCGCTTTGGGCATAATGTACCGCGTATCTTTCACATTATGTTTGCTAACCTTTATGTAATCATCCCTCCTGCACTCAACCCTATTGTCTATGGAGTAAAGACCAAGCAGATCCGGGACAAAATCTTTCTGCTCTTTTCCAAAGGGTCCCACTGATGTATGTCTGAAGTCTGTAATGTCAGTTTTCCAGAGGATGTTAGGTCAAAGACTGGACCTGTACTCAGTAGTCACAGAGAAAGGGAAGATGAAAAAGGTGTTTATTAATCTGAAATGGGGTTTGCTTTCATTGTGGTTGTAGGCAAAAGTCTATTCAGTCATTCCAGTTATCAGAAAATAATTTCTGAGTTTATAAAATAATAAATAATAAATAATAAATTTCTGAGTTTATAAAAAATAAATACTTGTGTTCTTCATGGTTGCTCTTAGGTGTTCTTTGTAAAAATCTTAACAGTAAAATGATTGATGTCTTATAAAAATCTCTAAGGAATATGAATTATGCTTTATGATTCATATATCAGAGTAGTAATTATGCATCACTGTGAGTAGAGAGTTACTGCTCTGATGCTTCTGTGAGATTCTGGGTTTTTAATATGGCAGTTGCTATCCATTTATTTCTAGGCCATTTCAAGTATAGCTCCTGGCTTATCCTAGGTTTTAAAAGCAATATTCACCAAGTGAATTGAATAGCAAAAAATCATGAAATTAGCTTGGTATGGTGGTGCATGCCTGTAGTCCCAGCACTTGGGAGGCTGAGACAGGCATATCACTGAAAGTTTGCGAGACCAACCTGGGCTATAAAAAGCTCAAGGCCAGCCTGAACTGCATAGTGAGACCCTGTCTCAAAAAGATAAAAAAAATTCATGAAATTATTAAAGTGCAGCTGTTTTTCTTAAGTGAAGGAAAAAAGCAGTGATAAAACTTGAAATTAGTTTTTCACTCGATGTTGAGAAAACCAGGACTGGGGATTATAGCTCAGCAGCACAGTGCCTGCCTGGCAAGTGTGAGGTAATGCATTTGATTTCCTGTACCAAACAAACAAACAAACAAAAAAAAACAAAAAACAAAACCAAAAACTAAAGAAGATATCTGGATGGAGTTTTCCATAAGGAACAAAAGAACAAAGCTAAATCACCACGGCCTCTAAGATGGAAAAACATGGACAAACTTTGGAGATGGTTTGAGACTTGACCAATTTATAGTCCTAAATCTCAGTGTGTTTGAATCTCAAGAGGTGTAGTGCCAAGTCAAAAACTGATCTCTGTTTATATGACTCATAGGCTTTTCAAATCCAGTATGTCTCACTTGGTCAATAGCAGGTCATTTAGTGATACATTCAGGCAATGAATAGCTATTTTTAGGTGTTTGCCAGGTAAACGATAGATGATGCCTGATTCCCCTTAGTATCTAAGGTGTCCTCAAAGCTTGTCACTTCTCACTAAACAGTCTCTTGGAGTCATCAGCAGCGAGAGTGTGAGCACTATCCCACTTCTTGCCACCATCTCAAGTGACTCAAAATGCCTGAGTTCCAGGTTTCTTTTCCTTTCCCTTTCTTTCTTTTTTTGTTTTTTGGTACGGGGGATAGAACTCATGGCCTCTTACCAGGCAAGCATTTGAACCGCTGAGCTAAATCCCTAGCCCAGTTTCTCTTTAGCTGCTTTCCAACTTCTACACTATTGCCCTAGTCACATGTCTTGAAATTTGTATTTTCACAATAACTCTCAGCATTGACTGTCAAAAAATTTTTTTATTAATATGTTTGTGGTACACAGTATGTACATTCCTTGTGTGCAGTTAGTATGGGTATATAACATGGTATGCTTCCTTTTTTCATCCACTCCCTCATGTCTTGATCTAATTCCCTACTTACTATTTATTTATTATTTATCTTTTGTTTTACTGTTTATAATTTTAGTTGCTCATAATTTTGCTAAATATTATAGGCTCAAGTTGCATCTATTTTTCCACAAATGACCTAGGTTTATGGAAATTACTAAAAACAAAAATGAAAATAAAAACAAAAACAAAAATTGGAATTCCATTTGACCTAGCTATTCTCTTTCTAGGCATCTTCCTAAAAGATATTACAGTGATATATATGTACTCATATTTATAGCAAAACAATTCATAATAGCGAAAAGCCGCCTATATGTCTAGCAGTCCAGCATGAACTTTGTTCTTTGAGA
>PVJX010015851.1:0-24338 GCA_004027295.1 Dolichotis patagonum | reverse complement strand
AGGCAGCAACAGAATTTGAGTCCTTTTCCTATGACTCCACTTTTCATGAAAAGAAACAAATTCCATGTATTGCAGTCATGCTCAAAAAACAACCATATTTTTATCACTAAAAAATGGTTGACTTTTTAAGAGTTTCTGTGTCAACTGAGGAAACAATATAAATGACACTGTATTTTCTTTCTCTAATTGAATCCTTCAGAACTATAGCATTTCCACAACAAATGAACAACAATGAAGCTACCTCAAACTCAGAATCAGATGGTCAAAATTGAATTTAATTAGGAATAAATAAATATGGATATTGATTAATCATTATGAAAAGAAATTATTGTAATTTTACAGCTGTCATAGTTAGCAACATTTTGTGATATATGCTATGAGTTTTCAAATAATTATGAAGAAGATAAACATTGTAGTAGTGATCTTTAGTGACGTTTCCCTACACACTAAAGACTGTGCAGTCTAGCTTTGGTCAGACTATAGAAATGATGATGTAGACTAATATAGACCTTGAAGAACCATGGGCATAGTCAAAGGTTTGAACCTTTATTTTAGAACTATTGTATGAAAAGAAACCAACTGCATTTTTAAAATTGCTTATCATATTTCATGATTTTTGTGATGTTCTGAGCATGTTTCTTGTAAAAAAATCATGCCTACTATTGACAAGGAAGGAATACATTTAAAAGAAACTATGAGTAAATTGAATTGATTCTTTTAAGGCTAACAATGCCTAATGGAGAAAGAGTCATAACTCTAAGGTCCGAAGATCTACCAGCATGTTTTTTTCTCATTTGTTCATTTTATTTTATTTTGTATTTGTTTTTGAGACAGAGTCTCACTGTGTAAGTCAGAGTGGCCTTGAACTCTCTGTGTAGCCCACCCTGGCTTCAAACTCATTGCAGTCTTCCTGCCTCAGTCTCCTGAGTGCTGGGATTATAGGAGTACACCACCACACCCAGCCTTCTCACTTGTTGTTATGCAAATCAGATGAAATTTACACATCAGCAAAATATCTGAAGATTCTATGTAAAAATCTCAAACTATTACTGGGACAATATGAAGAAATTCTACAGAAACATATTAAAATGTTGTCTGTATACGAAACACTGGAATGTAAGGAAAGAACAACAAGTGGATCCTTTGGGCATCTGTAGTTTGACAGATGACTTGAGCCTGAGCAGAGGTGTGGCGCTGTCCACACTAGGCAGCACTATAGATGCCGCTCTGGAAAAGCCCTGCCAGGTGATGTCTTCAGGAGCATGCAGTGTGTGTGGAAGGTACTCCCAAGGCATGCAAAAAAGTGAACCAAGTAAGAAATCCCTAAAATGGAGCTTTTCTGAAGAGCCACAAAAATTGTAGTTTTCTTTGTAGAACTAATAAAATACTTTTCAAATTCTAATGGTGGGAATTGTAAACAAAGGCAATACATAAAATCATATTTCTGTTGTAGTCCGGTGGAAGTCATTAACCAATTAACCAGAAACATTTCTGTTCGGCTAGGTTCTTATGAAAATATTAAACTCTAAATTCTCTATAATTTATGTGTGTAGTAAGTGTCCATATAAAACTCATGCAAACTATAAGAACAAGTCCTTTCCCATGCACACACACATATACACACACACGTACACACAAAGAAAGAGAGAGAGGGAGAGAGAGAGAGGAGCATGGTGGTGTGTGCTGCAGTCTCAGCATGTGGAAGGCAGAGGCAGGAGGTTCTCCAGCCAGCCGGAGCTTCATAGTGAATTCAAGACCAGTCTGGACTACAAAGCAAGACTTGTTTCAAAAAAAAAAACAAAAACAACAACAGAAACCAGATTACTTTGTAAAGGGACAGAGCGTACACCAAAGGCAAGAATTGGAAATTTCTACGTTTCCTCTTCTTATTAAAACTCATGGCTCACACATAGTACATCAAACAAAAAACTGATATACATTTAACTGGCATTTAAAACATTTATAATTATCAACATATATTAATTGTAGAGAGTAACGGACTTCATAAGAACACTTACATATACGCATGTATTATGTCTTGGTCGTATCACGTCCACTTTCTCTCTGCCTTTCTTTCCTTCCCCCTCCAGGCAACTTCTGCTATTCCTCATAACCCCTCTCCTATTTCAGGTTGTCTTTTTCTTTTTGTTTCTACATGTAAAAGGGAGGGTACAATACCTGTTTTTCTGTATCTGTATCTGCATTATTTTGTCTAATGGAATGTCCTCCAGTTGCATCCATTTTTCTGCAAATGAGAAGATTTAATCTTTTATTGCTGAATAATTCTCCATTATGTACTATATTTTACAATTTTATTTATTTGTTGACAGGCACTTAAACTGATTCTATGTCTTAGGTATTATAAATAATGCCACAAGAAACATAGGTATTTAGATAGGTGTTTTGTATGCTGCTTTGATTTCCTTCAGGTATATAGCCAAAAGTGGGATAGCTGGATGATGAAAGTGGCAAATAAACAAGAAAATGGAGAACTAAATTTATTACCTTGCAGTAGTTATACGACAAGTAAAAAAATGAAGCTAAATATCATTATGGACAAAAACTGAGCAAAGAAGATGGTCGGTGGCAGAGAGGAAAACAAATACAAATACCCTGGGGCTGGAAACGCTTTACTGAGTTGAGGACAGACACTGGCTCGGTGAGGTGTGGGACCATGTCAGGGTGCAGGCAGATGTGGGGCTCAGAGAAGCAGGGCCACAGCTGCTAGGCTGGAGTCACTCTGAGCTCATTTTCAGAGGAGGAAACAGAAGCCCACCGAGTGAAAACAGTGGATTTTTCCATGCTACACATTGAGGACATTATTAATGGAGAGATAAAATAAAAATCTTCTAACTCAAAGTTCAGAAATGCTCCCATTGAATACTCATGCTTGTGAAAATAGAAAGGAGGAAAAAGTTAAAGGTATCAGAACCTGCTTCTATCGTAGATACAAACTTTGGTTATCTTTTAAAAATTTTAAGTATTTTGGTTATTTTTCTTTTTAATTGAGAAATAAGTTACACATATGCATAAGGCATAACAGAATTTTATTATACATGCATGTACTGTGGAGTAATTTAATCAGGCTAATTAACGGATGTTACCACATATACTTCTTTGCAATGGTAACATTTAAAATCTCTTAGCAATTTTGAGGTATATAATAGTTTTATTTACCACAGCCCCATGTTGTGTAATATATCATCAGAATTTATTTCTGTTGTCTAACTTAAAATTTGTACCCTCTGATTAACAACTCCTCATTTCCTGTCACCCACCATTCCAGCTTCTGGCAACTGGCATTCGTTCTACTTTCCTTCTGTGTGAACTCAGTTATCTTAAATTAAACCATACCCAACTGTATGGGGATTCTGTTTTCTGTGCCAGTTTGCTAAAAACATTCCCAGATCAAGAAGATTCTCTGATATTCTGTTATGCTTTTCTGGTAAACTCCATATTGTTTAGAGCATCTTTAGCCCAGAGTTGGTATTTTTAGAACTGATTGAGTAAATAATAAGTAAATTGATTCTGAGCTCAGATAATTTGGAAGTACTTACTCCATTCATCTTGACAGGAGCTCCATTCCAGGATTATTCACTGACATGCATGAGTGGCCCCCATTAAAGACTGGGCTAGATAGGCTCCAAAGGGGATCTCACTTGGCAAGTTCCAGAGCACCATTAAAGCTTTGGGCACCGTGGATGTGACCAGAATTGGGTCAGCAGCTGCCAGAAGCCCCAGCAGCTGATATATGGGAGTCTGAAGTGCCTTTTCAGTTGCCCCCGGCCCCAGTAGAAGGGAATTCCCAATCAAAGCTTCCATATATAGCAGACACATAGAAAGCCAGGCATGCAGGGCCTTGAGTCCTGGTACCTCCAGCAAGACAAATGGTCCCAGCACAGAGAGCAGCACAGTTTCATTGAAAACAGGAAGTGCAGGATCTAGCTCCATCTCCCAGTTCCATCAGGCTCTGTCCCTGCAGGGCATAAATGGGGTCTGTGCAAGAAGAGATATTCTAAAGAGATTTTAGTAAGGTGAAGATAAGGATCAGAGGTTAACTGTGGAGTTTAACTGAGGTTAACGGAGGATCAGAGGTAAACTGGAGTTTATGACACATCTGGTTTGAAAATGCTGTAGCAGATGTGTCATAAACTCCACAATGGATGTCCTAACAGTCTTTAGTCTGCTAACTTTCCCATAAGAATTTGGTTTCTGAGGGATTAATAAACTCTCGGTTACCTCACTGTTAAATAAAAGAGCTAAAATTTGAGTCAAAATTCATCTGAATATCACGCTCTTCTGACAGTACTTTCTCCCCTAGATGGAATGTTTCTGCATCAACCCAGACACATGGGGAATTCATTTGTGTTGTCTAAGCCTAATCTATCTATTGGTGGTACAGCCTCTGCGTTCTCTTCATCGAAGAGGGAATGTCAGCCAGAAGGAAGGAAATGTGGACTATTTTTCAGCCCATTCACTAACAATCCCAAATGCCTTATCATGTTGGGCTTTTCCCTTGGGGAGAGAGAGAGATGGGGAGGGAGAAAGAGAAAGAGAAAGAGATGCACACATACACACACACACACACACACACACACACAAAGAGAGTGAGAGAGTGAGAGAGAGAGACAGAGAGAGGGAGAGAGGGAGAGAGAGAGAATATGATTTCTATTCCAGAGTCTATTAAAGTCCATGGGGGTAGTCACTACAGTAAACAGCTCCTGTGGAGTGTCAGCATTCATTCCTGGGGTTCTCAGTGAGAATTACCTTTTTTTTTTGTACCAAGAATCAAACTTAGGACCTTGTGCTTGTTAGGCAGACATTGTGCCACTGAGCTATATCCCTGGTCCACAACTACTACATGTTTTGGTACCAGGAATTGAACTCATGACCTTGCACTTACCACATAAGTGCTAGAGCCACTGAACTTAATCTCTGGCCCCAGAACTACTTCTTATGGTACATTTTGCTTTAAGATTGCTTTCTATTTTCCAAAGACAACATGACTTCCCATATCTAGGAACTAGTTCCAGAGATGAAAGTCCAGCTCACAGAAAAATTAAAGCTCACAAAGCAGTTTTCATTGCAACTTGATGAATACAATGACATGGCTAATACGATTATTTGAAAAAGCGTTGGTATCTTCAATGGTAGCAGTAATATAGAGAGGCTTACATAGGTAGTGCTGTCTACATTAACAGCTTAATTACTGGCTGTGGATCCACTGGATATACTCAGTTGCTTATTGTTTCTTTCCTTAGAGAGCTCCTGGGGAAGCTGGGAGGGATGTGGCCACACTGGAACCTGGGAATCTGTCCATTCATTCTCTCACTCACTAAACCAGTTTGAGGGGTGACTGTAATCAGGAAAGGAAAAAAAGATGTAAGTGGTGTGAGTTTAAAATACTTCTTGCAGCATAAAGGATAAGAGGTACTAAACTGTGAAGCAGGGATAATGCTAAAACCCATATCAAAGGCTTAACATTAATAGAGACAAATAAGAAAATATGGGTATTTTGCAAGCTGTATGTCCCTGGGGGCAGGTGAAAATGAATAGGAAAATGCAGGCCTGGGTCAGTGAGTATGTACATGCCACTGAAGATAAAGGCAATCAGGCTTTGGTGATAGTGTGCTGAGGGAGAGGGCAAGAAAGATCTGGATGGGGAAGAAATCTTCAGCATCTTTGTTTTATGTATCAAAGAGAAATGCATGCCAGAATTGGTATATTCTCACACTGGGCACATGCTATACACATGCATGCATGTGGATACCTGCTATTGAGGCATGCATACTAATCTCTATTCATCAACCAGGTGCATGGACTGTGGACATAGTTATACTTCCTTCACACTGCTCTTTGTGGTTTGTGTGTTCTGCATGCAGCCCATACTTTGCTTGCTTTCCTTTCTAGGTTCTTGTGCTCATGGAGGCCCCCAGAAGGTCAGCAGACCTCTTGTGTTGCAGCTCAATTGGAGGGGCTTATCCTACAAGGTAGGTGCCTGGGGAAAAGACTCAGCACCTAGTTCAACCTCTTCTTTTTGCTGTGTGGCCCTTATCCATCCAGATAGCAGGTGAGTCCTGGATGACATGTTTTCAGCAACCAAGTTCATTCCAGATGTCTAGAAGGTTGATTTATGTACTATTTGTAACTCTTGCCCAGATTCCTCTATTTTAGGGATGCGTCTGTATAATCTATTCTAGATCTAATGGTTCACCTCCCAGAACTCTTCTCATAGGACAGTTGTGGCCCAGACTGCCCTCAGTACCTTTAAAAATACACTGACTGAATTTTTAAAATTTTATCATGATTTAAAGATGGTTTTATCTCTAGTATGATCTTAACTCAAGGATAAGCTCTTCTATACCTTTGCCTTACAAACCTAGCTTTCTGCTTAGGAGACGTTTAGAGAATGGCACTCACTAAACTTCAAACTTGGAGATAAGCTGACCTGAGTTTAATTTTCAGTATTGCAACTTATGCTGAGTGATCTTAGAGACAAGGACCTATTCTTAGTCATCTGTAAAATGAGGATTAGAGAGAGTCCATCCTGGTTCTCATCTTGGTCTAGGAAGTTTACATTTGTAATTCCATAGAAAAGTTATTGCAACTTCAATAAGTTAATTCCTACCTACCACTTCCAGTGAAACTCATGGTGGAAATAAAGACACTAAGATATATTTATAGTTATAGGGAGCCAAGGGATCCTAAGTCTGGCCAGGATGATGTTTTATTGTAACAAAGGCCTTGACCAGGGCCCAACTTGGATTTTGTTAATTCATAAAGAAGGAGTGGTTTGAGGATGAGTGACTGTGAGAATGGTGAAAAATATATGGCAGGCAGGAGGCCTGAAAGCACCTGTGCAGTATGCAGAGGAGGGGCTGCGGATAAGCACCTGCCTGACCAGTGTGAGGTTGTGAGTTTGATCCCTGGTACTAAAAAAAAAAAAAAAAGTGCAGAGAAATGGATATGTAGAAAAAACTAATCTACATAACACAATAGAGGTAATAGCTAATGTTTTGCGATCTGTGTTTAAGTTCTGATGTGTAAACTTTTTTGCTTTCGGACGTCATAACGTCTTATCTTGAGGCTCGATCCCAGTTGATAGCATGGAGTGGTGACTCTTCATTCTGCTGGCTCAGTCATGGAGAGTTTTTGGGGAATCACAGGGTGAGGAAACAGCAACTGTTGCCAAGCTTCAAAGATTACCCATCAGCACCTTGGCTAGCCCTACTTATATTGCTTAAAGCCAATTGAGGGAATAAAGAAATTGCCTAGTCAGCTCTGTATATATCAGTACGTGGAGATAGGGCCAGGTTTAGCTAAAATGAAGGCAATTGTTCTTTATTCAAGGAGAGTCATCCAGGTGGTCCTTCACAGAGGATAATTAACTTCATGAGCAATACATGAAATTATATAGAAAAGTATGGAGAACATAATAGGGGCTGAGAAAAATGTGTTAAAGTTTATGAATCAACAAATAGATAACTGAACTGTTGGACATGTCAGCCTGGCTAGGCAGCTGGACATAATTCATGAAGCATTTAAAATAACCACATGTAGAATTATGGTATAGACTCACCTAAGAGGGATAAAAGTGGATTGAACCAGTCATTGAAGAGCCCCAGTTGAAGCTATCTGAGAAAGATGAGCATTAATAAGAGTCACTCTCAGTTTATACACAAACTTTGCACATGATAGTTATCAGTATGTCTGTGCTTTATGAATCCTCTCAAAATTCTGGTTGGTGAGTTAGCACTTATTGCCCAATGTTTAGAAATGAGAATTCTCCTGTCAGAGTAATCAAATCAGCACACACTCCTTGGACCCAGATCCTGTAACTGTGTCTTGCACAGGACACTTAAAGGGTAGATGGAGGCAGTAGATTCTAGGCACAATAGTGTGTTCATAAATAAGAAAACATAATTGCAGCTATTTTTTGATTGCTCATTTGGTTATACTGTAAATTTTTGCATAATTTTGGCCAGTCCTGAAAATCAATGAAGTAGTTTATTATTCCTTTTACAGATTTTACTTACAAGTTTTGTGACCTTAAGCAAATTACTTAATCTTTCTGATTAAAGTTAGTATAGTCCCCTAATCTGTAAAGATAAAACTTCACAGTATTTTTCCTTTTTTGAGACAGTTTCAGTCCAGGCTGGCCTTGAACTTGTGGCAATCCTCCTACCTCAGCCTCTTAAGTTCTTGGATGACAGGTGTGTGCCACCATGCCTAGTTTTTATAGTGTTTTTATCATAGTTAAATGGTATAATGCAAATATAGTAACAAACAGCTACTATATTTGCTATTCATATTTTTAAAATTACTGTTGTTATTTTAAAAATGATTATTTTGTCATAGTATGTAGAAAAGATGCATTAAAAAAACAATTATGTTGGACTTGAATGTCCTTGCTCTTATTAGCACACTAGGCTGTCTGTTTTTGTGCATTTTGTTACCCTGATTTTTGCTGTCTATTAAATCTTCTGATGTAGGGGGCTTGGCCTGGGTATTTTGACTACTATGGACTATACAAGTCCTATGATGACCTCATGCTGCTTCAGAACTATAAGGAGTGGAAGATGGGCTATGGTGATGGCAGTGATAATACTGTGTACAAGAATTCCATATACTTTAACTACTATGGCACTAGCAACATGGTCAAGGTGGACTTTCTTCCAATACTCTGGTGCCACTTACAATAACTGCTTCTCCTATGCTGGTGTGCCCTGGAAGGACTTAGATTTTGCAGGTGATGAGCAGAGGCTGTGGGTGCTGTGTGTCACCAAGCACAGCAAAGGCAACCTGGTTGTGAGCCTTCTCAATGCCAGTACCCTAGAAGTAGAGGAAACCTGGACACCAGCCAGTATGAGCCAGGCCTATCAGGGGCCTGTATAGCCTGTGCGGTGCTCTATGCCTTATGCTTGCTGAGCACTTGCCAAGAGATCATCTATACTTTTGGTATGGCCACTGAATAGGAGACTGCATCCTGTTGGACAAGAAGCTGGGGATGCTGTGTGTCACCAATTATTGCCTCTTAGACCACAACCTCTATGTCTACAATGATGGTTTCCTAGTAAATTATGATCTCAGCTTTCCAACACAGAAGCACAGGCTACCAAGATCATTAGTTCCTAAACCAGTGAAATTTCTAGGCCCTGAGACCTCAGATCTGGGAAGGGTACTTGTAGAAATGTGTCTGTCCTCTTTCTCACGTATAGGGGGACCACTCCCCAAAATGGCATTGGTTCTTATGATTGAGAAACACTGATTATACCTAGTTAGTTCTTTATGTAATCAAACACTGACAGTCCCTATTTTTTATGTAATCAAAATCAATAACACATTAAAGTTTCCTTTAACAAAGGTCTGTGAGAATTTGAGAGACAAAAGAAAATATTAACTTCAGAGGGTCTAAAACATGACTTCAGTATGCATGAGGTGCTGGGCTCAATCCCAAAAAAGTGAAATTATCTTTTAAATTTGCAGCATACACAAAAATAAAGTGTTATCCAGAGAAATGTATCTCTCTCTTTCTGGTGTTTGGCACCTCATATTCTGTGCTTTGAAACTATAAATCTGGGACTTAGAATTCTAAGGTTTTATGTCCTAGTCCAGTGTTAAGTTGAGAGGATCTGATTGGTGTAGACCTGTGAAAGCTGATCATTGGAGTGTGATAAGGTTTTTCTCAACTCTACACTCTTGTGGAGAACCTAAACAGGAAAGAGACAGGGTCTTTTTTTTTTGTACCGGGGATTGAACTCACAGCCTTGCGCTTGCCAGGTAAGCACTTAAGCCACTGAGCTAAATCCCCGGCGAGACAGGGTCTTTTTACCATCCTTCATCAGCCTTATTTTTGTGAATCTTTGAAAAGAGGTACTGAACTTGGAGCCTTCTTCTAAGAATTCAACAACTTATAACTGGTACCTGAATTGGTAGGCACAAGAAACTGAAGAAAAATTTGGTATGGATTGGGCCGGGGGCTCCACAGTCTCAATAAAGAATCTTCAGTGTGGCTGCAGGAAGTCTGCCTGCAGCTTCTTTTCTAGTTTTTAGCACATTGAGAACATCTGAACTTAGACTTTTTATGTCCCTTAATTGACTGTATAGCACCCAGCCTGCCAGACAGAGGTATGGAGTGTACAGATTCTAAGACAGTCACACAAAGTCTGCATACATTTTCATAGTATACGTCCAGTAAGATGTATGCATTCTCACTCCTGTGTATACAATAATTCTATTTTCACCCAACTATCAACATAGACACTTCAGCATATGCACTGATAGTTAATTCAGCTCCCCAAATAAAAAGATCAAACATTATCTTCAAATATGTATCTAACTGAATATCAGGCATTTTAGTTGTCTGAAGCTGTCCTTTAAGGAATGATACAATGAACAATGCAATGATACAGTGGACCACTTTTACTTCCATGTCTTGACTTACAAATGTCTGTCTTTCTTCAGTTTTTGACACAAAGGTGGCCACTTCAGGCTAAGTGTGGACACTGAAAGAAATCATTCTAAAAGATCTATTAGGATGGCATTTAGAAAAATACCAATTTGTGAACTGTGTGAATAAAAAGCATATTACAAATAGTGGCCCACTCACTGTTAGTTGGGAGTTGGAATGGCTCCTGTAAGGAGGCTTCTTGGTTAGCCCCACTGCTGCTTCTGACAGAATATGTTCCTTATCATAAGGGAGTACACTCAATTAAGTATAGATTCCAGAAATCTTGATCCTAGAGAAAAACATGACCTCACCTTCCTTGTTCTTGTTCCATTTTTCTTTCTAAGGCCCACTTTCCCCAGATCACTATCAAAATTAATAAGCTCTTTCCCAGGGGCTAGGTCAGTGATGGCAAATTACAGTCCACTACGGTATGCATGCCACTGTTATCTTAGGCTGTATTCATAATCTCAGGAATGTGGTTTTATCAACAGATTCAGTAGACTGAAGATTTTGTTAACATGCCCAACATCCATTTACAGGACCTACACATAGCGCCACACAGAAACACTCATCCTATGTTTTTTTTTTTTTAAGTGTGATTTTTTTTCTCTCCCCTAGGGAATTAGGCCTTCACTTTTCTGGAAAAACTTCTTATTTATAATAGAGACTTGCGCCCCCCCCCCAACCCCCGCTTCAGTTTGGCTTCCTTCCCCATCTAGTCATGACATATTGTGAGACTTAAGTTGACATCACAATATCCCTTTCTGAACAGGTCATGTCCTGTGCAGGCAGGATGGGAGGAGAGGCATCTGTGATGGGCATTGTCACCACTTAGTCCACTGGGTGTCAAGTATGAATCAGTAGCCACACAAGACCTCAACTGGGCTACATCTGGAGAACTGGAGTGAGGGTACAACATTACAAAGTATGAGCCCCAGCTCTTTCTAGGCTGGAGTACATGACATCTGCAACAAAGCCCAGCAGAAATATTTGTCTGCCCTCACTCAACTGCCCCTGCTTGTATTTGCTATCTGCCTACCCACTAAAGTCCATGCCTGATGTCACCTCTCGAGCACCCAGGACACCTCAGAGCAGGTGGCCTTCATGTCTTCCTGCAGACAGGAATACCTCTTCAGGTTGCACTCAAGTGATAGTGAAGACACCAACCAAACAGGAAGACTTTACTGTAGCTGATGACATCTCGGTGAGGCAGTTCAAGGAGAAACTTGCGGCTCACTTCAAATGTCAAATGGATCAACTAGTGCTGGTCTTCATGGGCCGTCTTCTCAAAGACCAGGACACACTGAATCAGAGGGGCATTACAAATGGCCATACCATCTATCTGGTCATCAAGTCCAAGAATGGTTCCAGATCCCTGCTCCATTCCTCCCAGAACCTGCCAACCAATGACCATTGCCATCAGGACAGGAACATCAAAGGAAATAGCAGTGGGGTGTGCCAGACTGCTGGCATGAGTCAAGTGCCAGTGAAATCAGCTCTCTTTATTGAGTCTTATGCACCCAAAGCGCAAAACCAGAATCTGGAAGTGGACAGTCCACAGCATGCAGCACAGATGCTGCAGAACCTCTGCTTCCAGCAGCTTCTGTCCAATGTGGAGTTCATGCAGCAATTTGTTTCAGGGCATCTAGACAAACAATTAATACAGCAGAACCCAGAAGTTGCCCACCTCCTTGACAATTGTGAGAGCCTGTGGCAGACTCTGGAGCTAATCAGAAGCCTTGCCATAATTCAGGAGATAGTGCAGACCCAACAACCTGCACAGAACTTGGAGCATTCACTGAATCCACAGCCTTACTTGGGCTTAGAGACAATTCCAGGTGGGAACAGTGTCCTGTGTCAGAGCTATGCTGATTTCAATGACCAAATGTTCAACCGTATGCAAGGTCTTTTTGGGGGCAACCCTTGTACTGGTCTTCTGGCAGAACAACTAGCAGGACAAGTCCAATCCTCACCCCCACCTCCACCATCATCTCAGGAATGGCAAGACCAGTACCCATGTCTCCCTACAACCCGAGTCATCCACACTGGTTCTGGTGGTGTATCCTCAGTCACCTCAACCAATGCCACCCCCAATACGCCAAACCATACTTCCAGAGCCAACCCTGCCACGATCTCCACCAAGGACCAAAGCCATGTCTGTGCCATTCAGTAGCCAGCTGGGATACTGACATTACCTAGCGTAGACGTCATGCAGCAGCTCCAGGAAGAAAACAAGGATGGCAGCATCTCAGTGTGTAGTTCAGACCAGAAGTCGGAAGAAGACGTCCAGCTGTTGCATGAGCAAGCCAGCCCCCAGATCACAGGAGGGATGGTGCAGTTGCTTATGAACCACCTTCACCTGGCAGCTCAGATAATGTTCATGAGTATGACCCAGCTGAGTGAACAGTGGAGGCAGCAGCAGCCCATATTCCTGCAACAGTCAAAACTTTCTGATCTGCTTTTAGCCCTAGCCAATCCTAAAGTGTCACAAGCAATATTACAGATTGAGGAAGGACTCCAACTGTTGGCCACAGAGGCTCCTGTTCTTCTGTCCTGTTTTGCACCTTATTTATCAGACTTATGTTGGCTTCTTGGCCTCAGATGTAGCTACTCTGATACAGTGACCAGGTCCTGGAATGCCCCAGACATGGCTGAGCCCAAGAGGCCTGAGTGCTGCCACAAATCTGGGGCAGTTCTGCATAGGCTACAGTCCCTCGATAGAAACTCCTTCCAAACTCCACAAGCTCCTGAGATTCGTTTCAGGAAGCAGATGAAATTTCTCCAAGCTGTAGGGTTTGGGAATTACCATGCTAATCTCCAGGCACTCATTGCTACTGAAGGGGACACTAATGCTGCTATTCTCAAACTGAAGAAATCCCAGGGATTCTAACTTCCACATCTACTTACCTGCTTTCTACCTGCCTGCTGACATCATTGACCACCTCAGCTGCCTTTTCTTCCTTCCTGATGCTTCCAACTAGGAGAAGTCCTGAAATGCAACAAGCAACCAATGCTCTCTCCACTGTGTGCTAGGCAATTGGTCATGGCTGGAACATCTGTCAGTAAAATGGCTACATCTACTCACCCTCATCTGAGGTTTGGCTTTGTTCCTTTTGTAGAAGACAAACTAAATGGGTATGATACCTTTGTGTTACTTTACATACATGAAAATACATATACCGCATGTACATATTAGTATAGAAATAAATAGAATTACTATAGCACATATGCTTAAAAATCCAAGAATATACATGTGTAGCCTGAGACTTGGGAACAGAGACAGATACCTGTGATTACATAGAGGAGAAGACAATAAAAAACCATACAGAAAGGGAAATGTTACATAGAATCAGATGGACTGATATTTTGTCCTAGATTTCTCAACCTTACATTGTTTAAGTTTGAAAGCTGACAAAAGAATGGCCTGATGGATCAGAGTGGAAAAACTCACATAGTGAGCTGATCTTGACAAGTACATAAAATCAGAACCTCATTAATTGCTGTTCCCACAACTGTAGGACTTGAAAGGCCCACTACCTTTCAACTTTCTGTGTTTCTGTAGAACACAGAGATTCAGCTCCTGCTTTGTTCACTGCTTGTTCCAGTCATCATAAGCCTTCCGCAGGACACAGGTCTTGCACAGGTGTCTTAGCCTTGGGCACATCTTTATGTATATGGCTTGTGCTTTCCACAAGCACTTGGCCCACCTCTTCCTGCCTCACCTAGAATATCCCAGTTCAACAGGATACACAATGGAACTACTTTTTTAATTGTCAGTATTTTAATATGCTTTTGCGATGATTTAATAAGTCAATATGGTTTTTAATAATGATAAAATAGAGATCTCTTATTTATGAAATTTACTTTTTTTGGTAGAGATTTAGACAACCTTCAGATTAACTTACAGATTTATTAGGTGGTTTCAGTTGCTATCAAGAACAAGAGGCTGGGATAAACTCTAAATAGGGTGATTAGGGAAGGCCTCTCTGAAAAGATGAAATCCTAGGGAAAAGAGGCTGAATCTGTAATTCCCAGGGAGGATGATACAAGCAGAGAAGATTGCATGGAAATAAAATCATCAAATTAGGTTGGTGTTCCCATAGTGTTTAAAATAACAGAGGTTAAAATGAAAGAACAACAATTAAAAATATTAGGGATGGGCATCAGAGACATTGTGAAGAGCTTTGTAGGTCTAATGAGAACCTTGTCTTTTACTATGAATGTAATAATCTCTGGTGGGCACATTAATTGATTGTAAACATTCCAATATATCACATGATTCCCTAAAACTAAAAATGAAATCCAAGGGATGATATTTTCTCTCTGTGCTTCTTCCATCTGTACTCTGTGTGATGGAGCTAGATGTTTGTCATTTCGCATTATTTTCTTTTTTTTTATTTTTATCTTTTTTTTTTTTTTAATCGGTAGCAGGGATCGAACTCACGACTGCCTGCTTGCAAGGCAGGCGCTTATGCCGCTGAGCTAAATCCCCAGCCCCTATTATTTTCATAGAAATCAACACTTTGTCTTTCTTTGCTACACTTTCTTTACTACCTTTCAAATATCATTTTAGTTGGATTAATTTGTAATGTAAATCTGAACATAATATATATATTACTGATAATTATATAATTACTTTTTTACCTGAAACAGAAAATGAAATGATAAAGTAATTAAAATTGTACCTTAAATGGGTGCAACTAGATACCATGCTCATAAGTGAAATAAATCAGACTCACATGTATAAACATTGTATTGTCTCCATCTTGCAAGAAACTTATAGATTAAATAAGGTCCAAGATTTATTTTGCATGCCCGTATCTTGCAACCTGAGCAACTATTTTGAAGATAACAGTGTGAAGTATAATGACTATTGTTAATTTCCTATCAGCTTGTTTCAAAATCCTATATCAATTCTATTGTTTCATTTCTTTCAATTTCTTTGAAGATTGAAGATTTTCTTTCAAGCTCTTTAAAATAAAAAAAAATTAAGAAAAAGTAAATTTGTATCTTAAAAACTCTAAATCTGTAAGTGACATCAGGCTAGGAATGTAGCTCAGTGGTAGAGCACTTGTCTAGCGTGTGTGAGGCCATGAGTTCCATCTCCATGCCAGACACACAAAAATTCTGGAACAAGAAGTCACTGGTAGGTTTTGAGCAAAGGAAAGCAATACTGCAGTTTAACTTAGGGGTCTGGCTTCTGAGTGGGCAACAGACTGTATTAGAGGAAATTCAAGGAAGCAGGACAACTGCATGGGAGGTTTATGCAATAGATCAGAGGAGAGATGACAATGTCTGGGACTAGGACTAGGGTGGAAATAGTGGAGCTGGTAAGAAATAGATTCTGGACTCAAAAGGGGACCCATAACAGTTTGTACGACCCTCACAGGTAATCCCTTTCCATCTCTGACATTACCATCAGCAAGAATGTCAGACAGGCCTACACAATTCCCAGAGCTTCCAGAAAGCCTGCCGAACAAAGATCCTTTTTCACTCCCCACCACACAAAGATGAGTCTCAAGAAAGGAATTATGGATAACATAGATTTTTGTTTTCCCACTAAGATATCTCTTTTGATTTGATTAACCTTTATACCCTTGTTTGCCTCACTTTATATAAAAAATCCAAACTCCCTGTGTCATTTTTTAATTTTTACACCAGTATACTCTGAAAATCCATTGTCTGATTCAATTTTCCACCTTTACCAGTTCTTTAAACCATTCCACCCTACTGTCTGGAACTCATAATGCAGCAACAGCACAACCCTTATGTACACAGCCTTTGTTCTGAAAGTTCCCTGCCCTTTTGGATATACCAGGTGTCTGTCGACTGAAGACACTGCTTCTTCCAGCATGGTGGCTGGCTCTTTTATTCTTGATGGTCTCAGAAGTGTGTAGGTGTCATTCTTAAACCTTCCTGCGGCTTCTTGACTCTACTTCATCAGTTTTAAGACTATCTCTGACCCATTAATATAATCATTCTGGCAGAAGTATCACCTAGTAAACTCACCAAAGTTGTATCCAACTCTTCCTAGTTTCCGAAAGCAGAAAAAAGTGCACAACTGTGCTGACTAGTTTTATTTAAATTTATTACCTAAGGTTTTAATTGGACTTTAATTGGACTTACCCTAACTGCATATTTTTAGTCAATGATTATTAATTCTGCATCAGAATCACCAGAATTATGTACCAAAAGAGGTTTCAGAGCGACATTCCAAGGATATCTGACTCATTAGGGCTAGAGTGGTGCCTGTATTTCTCATTTCTCAAAAGTTTTCAGGTGATGTGGGTGTTGCTGGCTTGGAGATCACCTTGGAAGGTGTACTGGCCTAGTCAGTTGATTATCTTATTCCTTGAGATGACTATTTCAAATTCTTTATTCCTTCCATTTTTCCTCTCTCTCTTTCTCTCCTTCTCTCTCTCTCATTCTTGATTTTCTCAAATCTTCAACACCCATTTTTCTATCCTGAATGTCAGCTGACATTTTGCCCATTTTAATAAGAAGACATAAGGACCAAAAGGAACTTCCACCAGGATCCACTGACAAAGAACCGACTTGTGTCTCTTATATACTCTGCTCTTCTTTCTGTTACAAGAGAGGATTCTCCATGCCATAAATCAAGCTCTTCATTTGGGCACTTGACAGCCATCATCTCTGTCTACATGGAGAAGGATTTGCTCTTGTGATTATTCTCCTTTTCCCTAGCACAATGTTTTTCTTCCTCATTGGATTATTTTCATCAAAGAGCAAAACAACATCATGTGTTTTCTTATCTTAAGGAAAAACCCAAAAAGCACTAAAAAGCTTTTAAGTCCATATTCCTACATAGCCAATGTTTCCTTTCTTTCACTTAGATGACTCTTGTCAATTACTCACTTTCCAACTCGCTCAAATATACTGCAGTCAGGCTTTCTGCTTCCACCACTTTTTCAAAGATGGTCTCATCATAGCCTTCAATTCTCTCCCTTTTTGTTCACCAAATTCAGTAATCAATTTTTTAGCCTTTTCCTATTGATTTACCAGAATCATTTGATATAGTTCTACTGGCCTTTTTGAAATTATTCTTCTTTCTGTTTTTCTGCTTTTTTCTCATTTTTTCTGAATTCTTGTGATATCCCATGCTTTTAATTGCTTTAGTCAGTTTTTTTTTAAATCTCTTACCATTTCTCTAAATTCACTAACTACCTAATCTTAACTGATATTTCATATTTCTAATTGCTTTAGGATCAGGTTTTTTAAAAATCTCTTTATCATTTCTCTATATTCACTAACTACCTATTCTTAATGAGTTACTGATTATTAAGTACTTCTTAAGTGCTGATTAGTTCTGGACATAATATTCAGTTACCTTCCTATGTGTCTACCTAGATGTAAAATAGACTCTTGAATATACATAAAACTGTTTAACAATGTAGTAATTTTCTGTTTAACAACTTGCTTATTCTCTGGTATATTTTATTTCATTTCATTAAATATCTGGTTCATTGAGTTTCTCTGGGAGATAATATTTTCTTTTTTTAAAAAATTTTTTATTTTAAAGGGGGGTAAAAATAAACACAACAAAACAGAACAGAGTGGGACATAAGAAAGCATAAATTTCAAAGCTAGACAATCAGAGATCTTCACTATCTGTCATATTGTCTCTTGTTTTCTTTCAAATGGTTGTCCATATCTTTGCATACGGGGAGATCATACTAAATAACATAGCCAATCTTTTCACAAGATGTCCAGTTCACTGGCTCCCACTTGCTAAGCGCTGGGGTTGGGGGGGGCATGGGACAGGGCACAGGACGACATGAGATGTTTGATTCTCAGCCCACACACCTGCAGGCTCATAGGCACCCCCCAGAGAGGGGAGGAACTCCTTGTTCTCCCAGCACCCCAAGTCAACTGCATGGTGCGGGTCCCAAGGTGCCAGGGTCT
This sequence comes from Dolichotis patagonum, assembly GCA_004027295.1. Taxonomy (NCBI): domain Eukaryota; kingdom Metazoa; phylum Chordata; class Mammalia; order Rodentia; family Caviidae; genus Dolichotis; species Dolichotis patagonum. The sequence continues at coordinate 5,965 of PVJX010015851.1, read as the reverse complement.
CTCTCCTGCAGGCCTCCAAAAGTCTGCCACATTCACCTGCTGTTTCTTTCTGATGAATTGACCATTATATTTCCAAAGTTCTGAAATGGCCAACAGACCACAGAAAGAATTCTCTTTAGGCTCCTGTTTGAAGCCAGCAGCTATAGCAATCTGCTGGCCTTGCTTCAGGGCCAGGAGATAATATTTTCAAAAAAGTAAAATACTTCAAGTTATCCTTGACTCCCCTCTCATATGCCAAATTCTATCTATGAGAAAATCAACTCTTTGAAAATGCATAACTCATGCTTAGTTAAATCAGACAGAGAGGAAGAACATAGGACACCTGAAAGAAAACATTCAGACAGAAAGATGCTGAATTCAGGCCTTAATGATGACACAAAGAGGAACATTTTATAATTGGAGTCTCACTTTGAGTCTCCAAATACTACAGATGAGGCTCTGTGAAACCTGAGTAGTTGGCCTGAGAAAATGTGGTCAACTTGGAACCCTCACAACGAAGAAAGAAACTGAGGTAAATGAAGAAAAAGAGGTAAGGCAGGGTGGGTAGGAGTTCCTAGGAACCGAGAGCACCTTGGAGGAGTCTCCAGAATCCATTGTGTAAGGCTGTGATGTCAGTCCTGAGGTCATAAAGGTGACCAGATGGAGTGAGTTCTAGTCCAGAAGGCCTCGGGTACCAGTGCAGCAAGATGAGGGTGGTTTGGAGCCCTGCATAAGAGGAAGGAGGGGGCCACAGCTCATTGGTATGTTCCCCAAAGTAGGTTCTTCTTCCTACCTTTGCCCTTCAATCATCAACTGATAATGTTTTTCCCAAGGCCTCAGGTTTTCCTTCCCTGACCCCAACATCCCTTAATTCCATAATCCTCCCAAAGCATGTTGTTCTACATTCCTCCTACACAGGCCCTACGGCTTCCCTTACCCTGAATCCTCCTCATACTCATCTTTCCTACTTCCATCACCACCCTAAGGATAATCGTGGTCTCCTATCCCCATCTCTCAGCTGTGTCCCCACAGACCTGAGCCTTCTGGTGCCCACCATGGCCAAAAGTGGAGAGGCTCTGCCACAGGGCTGCCCAGCGCCAGTCCAGGATCCCCACCTCATTAAGGTGACAGTAAAGACGCCCAAGGACAAGGAAGATTTCTCAGTTACAGACACATGCACCATTCAGCAGCTGAAGGAAGAGATATCTCAGCGCTTTAAGGCCCACCCTGATCAGCTAGTCCTAATCTTTGCTGGCAAAATCCTCAAGGATCCTGACTCGCTGGCACAGTGTGGAGTACGAGATGGACTCACTGTTCACCTGGTCATCAAGATGCAGCGCCGCTCCATAGGCACCGAGTGCCCAGCTGCTTTAGTCCCTCCCCCAGGTCCAAGTCCTGGATCACTCCCCTCGCCAAGCTCCATTTACACAGCAGATGGGCCTCCCACCTTCAGCTTAGGTGTCCTCAGTGGGTTGGGCCTGATGCCTGGTAGCTTCCCTGACCAGCCAAGTTCACTGATATGGCAGCCTGTGTCCCTGCCTGAATTTTTGGCTCAGCTTATTGATGATCCCTTCATCCAGGGTCTGCTGTCCAACACAGGCCTGGTACGCCAGCTGGTTCTTGACAATCCTCACATGCAACAGCTGATCCAGCACAACCCTGAGATTGGACATATTCTAAACAACCCTGAAATCATGCGACAGACCCTTGAGTTTCTCTGTAACCCTGCTATGATGCAAGAGATGATGCGCAGCCAGGATCGCGCTCTCAGTAACCTGGAGAGCATCCCTGGTGGCTACAATGTGCTTCGCACCATGTACACAGATATCATGGACCCAATGCTTAATGCGGTACAGGAGCAATTTGGCGGCAATCCTTTTGCCACTGCTACCACTGCTAATATCAGCGGTAGCGGCAGCAGCCAACCTTCAAGGACAGAGAATTGTGATCCTCTCCCCAACCCCTGGACTTCTACATATGCAGGCTCAGGTGGCAGACAAGGAAGGAGGCCTGGAGGCCAGGATACATCTGAAATTAGAAATAGAGTCCCAAACTTTCTGAGTAACATAGGACTCTATCATTATCTCCAGCGATTATATGAGACACCCCAGTCCTTGGGGACCTACCTTCAGATGACTGTGTCTCCCCACAGCCCAAGCCAGGAGACACCATCATCAGGAAACAGAGTTCCTCGAACTTCATCCTCAACCCAGGAGCCTAGGTCAGGCCAGCCTCTCCCCAAGGAGTCAGTAACCATCAAGGGAAATTCCTCTTGCCCAACTTTCCTGAGACACTCCCCAGGAAGTGGTCCTAGGCAAGATGGAGGCCAAAATGCTTCAGGGAAGAGCTCTACTGGCCACAGCTCTAGCATGCCTGATCTTTTTTCTGGGCTAGGTAACTCTGCTAACAGGGCTCCATTTTTTCCTTCACAACCTTCTATGACTGCTACTCTTGGAGCCCCTCATCCTTCCTGGCTGCCACCACCAAGTCATCCAAGATCCCTGAGACCAGCTGGTACAAATCAGGCCCCACAGCTGGAGGATGAGATACACCAACAGCTACCACTGCTGCTGAACCTTCAGGCAGCCATGGGAAACCCCCGTGCCATGCAAGCCCTGCTGCAGATTGAACAGGGCCTGCAGGTCCTGGCTACTGAAGCACCTCACCTCCTACTTTGGTTCATGCCTTGCCTAGCAGGAGTGAGTGGTGTAGAAGGTGGTACACAGTCAAGAGAAGGTGACTTTATGTCTGAGTATCCCCAGCCAACTCCAGTTCTTCAGGTTCCCCCTGTACAGGGCTCTACAGAACAAAGTTTCCATTCTATTCCATTCTTTCAGATGCTGCAGGCCATGACTGGTACCACCCCCCAGCAGCTACAACCCGAGGCTCACTTCCGGGTCCAATTGGAACAACTGCGGGCCATGGGTTTTCTGAATCCTGAAGCCAATCTTCAGGCCCTCATTGCCACAGGGGGTGATGTAGATGCTGCTGTGGAGAAACTGAGGCAGTCATAGGAGCCCTAGTTTACAGATCTTATCTTTTCCTCTATGCCTTTTCCTTATATCCTATTACCCTATCTCTCCCATTCTTGAATACAGTGGCACTATAAACCATATTTACTATGATGCCCTTTACAGTGGAGACAATGTTGCCCCAGAGTCAATGAGCAAGAAGAGCCAAAGATGTAGAGGGGGGATTTGTTGCACATGACTCAACTGCCCCCACCATTATACTACCATGGTGTCCCAGGCTGAGCTCTCTGTATGCCAACCTTGAGATGAAATTACATCCAATATCCAGTATAAGCTGCTGCCTGAGTCTGATTCTTGTGGGTTATGAGAGAAGGGGAGGATATAGGAGGAGAACGGGTGGTAAGGGCTGCCTATAGGAGGGATGGGTTTAGAGAGGAGGCTAAAGGTTTGAAGTTAGCAGAGTCAGAGGCATGGGACAGAGGTGGGAAAGTTGTTGCAACCCTTTGAAGACTGAAGTCCACAGCTTTGCTAGTGACTTTCCTGAGGTTTTGTGTCCCAAGTAGCTGCCACCATTGTTTTATCAGAATCCTTCCCACCAACCTGTCTAAAGAGTCATCATAGTTTCTTACATTTATTTCCCCTGAAGTCTGTCTTACAAATGGCCATCACCTTCAGAATTTAATGTTGATCTTTGAGTAGGCAAAGATAGAATAGCCAGGATGCAGACCAAATCCTAAGATTCCAGAATTTCACCCAGTTTTTAATATTTCTTGTAGCCAGATTTGGAGAGTTGATTGCTTTGCAACACCTGGCTCAAAAATTAAATATCTACCCTATGATCAGCATCTGTGAGCTATTAGGAATTCATTGTTAGTAAAGGACACTAGCACGCTCACTACTGCTTTTACATACCACTTTCATGAGTTCATGGTATGGTAGCAGGGACTGCTCAAGCTGAATATCACTACATATTTACAAACTATGATAAGAAATTCTATGAAGGAAAAGATTAGGAGCTATAAATAGCATAAATGGGTTTGTTGTTGTTCTTATCTGGGAATGTAGGAAAAACTGTGTATACTCAGGGCTAACACTTAAAAAAGTGATAGGAGTTAGATAGGTAAGACAGCCTAGTGTGGTGGTTCATATCTGTAGTCCCAGAACTTGGGAGGCTGAGGCAGAAGGATCACCATGAGTCAGAGGCCAGTCTGGGTTACAGAGTAAGTTCAAGGGCAGCCTGAACATGTAGTGAGACCCTGCCTCAAAACTCAAAAAGCAAACCAAACCAAGTCAGACCAAACCAAGTAGGTGAAAGTTTAAAGGAAAGGGAAAAGTACTCCCACAAAAGTACTCCTATTAGGTATGAATGCACTGAGGTAGGAGGCACATCAACCACAGCAGGTGCCCTCAGTAGCTCACGTTACATTCATGCATGCCTTCAGATATGTTTTCCATAATTTCTCTATTTCTAGGGTAAAAGTGTTATGATTCACAAGCCAACCAAGTGAAGCCTCTATCCCAGTGTTCATACACACACTTATGAAGATATCCATATATTATATTATATTATATCCATATATCTATTATATATAGATATTATATATAATATATATAATATCCATATATCTATTATATATTTCCATTATATATTTATATGTATATAATATGTATATTTTTCTTACCAGGATATGTTCTATATGTAGACCTGTGAATGTATCCTGGTGAGAAATTCACAAACATGAGGTATATCTACTTAAATATACTTTTGCATGCGTAACTTATGCACATGTACATACATACATATAAAATGCAAATATTCAGAGTTTTTACACAGAGTGACAGTGTGCAGATAAACATTCATTCTGAATTAAAGTCAAGAAAAAAAGGGCCCGAGGATAAAAGTGGCTGTGGTTTGTATCTGAGGTTAATTACAGTCATTTTGGTTTAAGAGGGGCACAAGACTGTCTGGTTCCCTCACTTTGCCTTTAGGTTCCTCATTAGTGGAATAATGCTTGTCCAAATCAAAAGAACTATTATTTATGATGGAAATAGGGGGAAAGGAGTGCTAAACTTTCCATATCCTGCATTTCATAAAGCAAGTCCTTCAATACTGCCTGTCATTGGGGAAGATGAACAGTACAACCCTTCTATAATTGCCACCTTTGGAAGGCCAGGTAGGTCTGAGAAAAACTCCATTTCACTGCTTTTACCTGACTTTGTCAAGGCCATAGGAAACCTAAAGGATCATATGATGTTAAGCTCAGATCACCAACAAAAACAGTGGAAAGGCTTAAGTGTCTTGGCAAAGGAAGAGAATATTAATTTAATGGACTGTTTTGTCACCATATTCTGTTTAAAAATATTTGTATAAACATTACTTATATGTGTATGTATATTTTCATGCATACACACAGCCAGCCAGCATGGAGCAAATCTAACCATCCTTTCCAACCAACACCCATTCCAATCTCTATTTTTCTTTCTCTTTTTTTTTTATTTAAAAGAGAATAAAACAAAAGGGGGCAGTACAGAGCAGATCAGAACAGGACAACATAGGCAGCACAGTACTTTACATTAAGTCAACTGGACATCAACAGTAGCTAACACCATATCTCTTACTCTGCTATAGTTGAGCATAGTTTCAATTACAATAATATCAAACATAACACAATAGTATAAAGCCATGCATATGGTGAAAGAATTCCAGGGCTTTCTGAACTGAATAACAGAAAATGATCAATGGGTATTATAATATCTCATTTTTGATAAAAAAGAAAAAAATTTGTTTGAACTATCACACATACTCAAATTCCACTGAGACACAATGTGGCAGACAGAACCAATGGTAATAGAACAAAAAAAAAAGCATGGTAGGACTTCTAAGAAGGATAATATTAAATCAGCAATAGCTGTCATAATGTTTTCTTCAAAACAGCTGTTCATATCATCACATATGATATAGTCAAACAAAACAGGATAACACCATTCCAACTGATGATTTAAAACTTTGAAAG
>PVJX010015850.1:0-41648 GCA_004027295.1 Dolichotis patagonum | reverse complement strand
ATAGTGCTGAGCATAGATGTTTCACCTGAGGAAAGTTACCAGCATAAATGGAGATGTGGAGAAGGAGAAGGAAGTGCATTGAGGCGTTAATGCATTGTATTGAGGTGCATTGATGCGTTATGGGTTCTCCTATGTGTTGCTGTTTGAGCCATCCTGGCATGTACTTGACTATGCTTGTCAGAGGAGGAGCTCGGGGCCTCCATGTCACCTTAGTGGCTGTGATGCTTTTCAGGACAGCCCTGGTCTTTGTTGTGAGTGTGTCTTCTCTGCTCTAGTGTGGAACCCTCAACCTATCAGCACAGCTCCTTCACCCTGCTGGCACAGACTTCCTAGCTTCCATCGCTTACCTTTGGGTCTTCCCAGCATGGATCTGTAAAGGAGACTGGTATGAGTCCTTCTTGTGGGCTCTAGACCTCCAGCTGGACTTGTGGGAGGCATTGTCATGGGCTCTGGGTCTTCATCTGGACTCATGTGGGACACTGCTGTGGGATTCAGGCACTTGACTAAATATTCTATATTTTTGGTGTTGTGGATAGATTTCCTGCATTCTCTTGTGTTAACTGTGGGTGACCATCGTAAAAATAATATAAACTCCATTACTTGATTCTAATTTTTCTCTGCATAACCCCTGACTACAACAGTGATGCAGAGAGTATTTCTGTTACTTGCCTAAGTTTACATAGAGAAAAATGGACAGTGGTGGAATTTGAATATAGCTAGTCTAGTTCCAGAGCCTGCAACATTTTTCTACTTTATTTTTTAATACACTTTCAGATATGTTTTATTAGTATTTTATATTTTTCATCAATATTTACATGAGTTTATTCTTTTGTTATATTGTGCACCTTTATCATTAAATCTTCTATGATACTTTCTACATTATTTTAGCATTTTCATAGTTGTCCTCTTGTATGACACAATTTATTCACATAACCCTGTTGTTTATTTCAACCCAGAACTATCACAGGTAACACTTCCATGTGTTAAATATTTATATATATCAGTACTGATTTTATTAAGGCAAAAAAAATACACATTTTAAAGGTTTTTGATAGATATTGCCAAATTGTTTTCTAGTATATTTGTGTTAATTTGCATTTTAACCAACAAAGTTTGAATGTCGCTTCATTACATCATATGTATCATTTTTATTTTACAATTATGGTCAATTCAATAAAATTTTAATTCCCATTATTATTAATAGAGCTGAAAACACTCATTGGCTTTTAAAGTTTTGATTTATTTGTGTGCATGTGAATTATTAATTAATAGACCTTAGTTCTATTTATACTGGGTTTTCTGTTTGTTTATAGCTAGTTAAGAACCTTTAATATTTTAACTCTTTGCACATATTGTTTGGTAACATTTTTCTTATTCTTTATTTTATTTTTCATAATTTTGATGCCCAACAATTTTTAATATTTATCATATATACATTTATTTTTATGTTTTTTAAACCTAAAAAGACCTTCTTACTATAGCTCAATTCTTGATAAGTGAACTACTTTCTTCAAAATAATATACCTTTAATACTATTTATTTATATTGTCAAAACTTGAAGACAGTTGTATAATTTTTCTTATATAGTATATCACAAGTGCAAGGTCTTTTATACAGCTCAGAATAATCTCAGATATTTTATGAATGGGACTCAAGAAACTTTTCTTCAAGGTGTAGATAATTACACAATACACAAAGTTGTCCAGTATTTTTACTACTGGAGCATTCCAAAAATACATTTTTTAAAAATGTCAGACTAGGTTTGTTGTATTATTTTCCAACAGAAGAAAGTATCCATTTGCTATTGTTGCATGTGTCAGTAGTTCATTCATTTTTATTGCTAAGTAGCATTCTGTTATATTGATTATCTGTTCCACATTTGCATTTTTGTTTTCTATGTTTAGCTTCTATAAATAAAGATATGATGAATTGTAGTTGGTCTTTGGGTATATATTTTCATTTGTCTTGGTTAAATACTAGAGATGTGATTGTGATTGGTATGTCAATTGAATTTTCAACCTTATAAGAAGTTGTCAACTTCTTTACCAAAATGACTTCACCATTTTTATTCTTATCAACAGAGTGTAGAATTCTCAGCGTTTTTTTTTTTTTTTTAATCCTTGTTTGGTAGGAGCTTCTGTGACTTGTTGGAAGCAAGTCTGAGACCACCCTTCATTGGCACTTGGAGTGGAGATTATTGGAAATGCCAGTGACATAGTAGGCCTCTGACTAGGGCATACAGTATTTTATAGGTAGGACTAGTGGTGCAGAAGACTCTGAAGTAATAGTAACAATATGAGCCAGCAAGTTAGGTGAACTAGCCTTGTGTTTGGGGAGAAAGACACATGTAATAGAGGTGGGAGGGGCAGGGCTGCCCCGTTGTCTTGTCTTGTCTTGTCTTGTCTTGTCTTGTCTTGTCTTTTCTTTCTTTTTTTTGCTTTTCTTTTCTTTGTTTCCTTCTGTCTTTCTTTCTTATTTTTTCAGATGTTTTCATCTTTTATTGTTTTCTTCTCTTTTAAACAGCTGGGGAGAATTCTGGCCACAGAAAACTAATCCCATCTACCCAATCCAGAAACAAAGATCAGACTCAAACCCAGGACAAATCCCCCTATAATTGTGGGTAGAGTACACTTTCTGGGATAAGCCTTGGACCTACCACAGAACTTCAGATAATAGAGAAATCTCAGTACTTTTATTTTTCTCTATCTGATGGGTTTTCCTCTTGGTAGTAGACTGGCTTAGTTTTTTTTTTCTGTTGTTGTTTTTTTCTTTTCTCTTTTTTCTCTCTGTTCTGTTTTGTGTTTTGTTCTATACATTTGTCATTTTTTTCATGTGAGTTGTTATGTTTATTGCTAATTTTTTTGTTTTCTTTTTGTTTTCTACCTTCTTTTGTCTCTCATTTACAATTTAGTTCTCTAAATTTTGTTTTATCCTATTCATCATCTTCCTCTCTTTCATCAACTGTCTCACTTAATTTTATGATACTTTCATGTGAATAAACATTGTCTTTTCTCTATCTAGTTCACTTCAGTACTACTAGGCTTTCCCTTCTTACCTTTTTCTTTTGTGTCCTACCATTACCCAAAACTGGGATGATCATCCTTTGACATTCAACCTTTCTTATACTATATTCAACTTCATTGCTATCCTCTATACTTTTAGAACCCCTATACAACAGGGCAAAATCACTCTACTAAGGGGAAAAACATTTTTAGACAAGAGAAAGAAATAAAAGGAATAAGGATAGGATAGGAAGAAGTTGTTATCATTTTCAGATAACATGATACTCTACATAGATCATTCCAATAGCTCTGCCAAAAGACTTGTAGATTTAATAATCCAATTTAGTAGTGTAACTGTATGCAAAGTCAGCACTCAAAAATCAATATCATTCCTGTTATACAAACAACAAGCTCAATGAGAGAGAAAATAGGGAACCATACCATTTACAATAGCATACAAAACAATGAAATAGGAGTCAATCTAACCAAAGAAGTAAAAGATCCCTACATTGAAAACTACAGCACTCTGAAAAAGGAAATTGAAAACATATCAGAAAATGAAAAGATTTCCCTTGTTCATGGATAAAAAGCATCAATATAGTAAAAATGGCCACACTACCAAAATTGTAATACAGATTTAATAGAAGCCCAGTCAAAATATATTCCGTTCATATTACATGCTACATTTAATGATTTGTGTGTGCTTATATGTGCTTTAAAATAGTGACAGCCTGTTTTAAATTTTCTAAAATAGACTTGACATGTAGACAAAAATACTGCATTTTAATCATGTTGCAACAGTCAATTTTATATTTGAAGCACTTAACTTTCACTAATTTAGTGGACAGGATAATGCCTAGAGAAAAGCTGATTCTTATAAAATGGTGTTTGTTTAAGATATCAATTCCTAAAAGTACAGTGTCTCAGAATTCCTAATAAAACTGATATAGGGGAAAAATATAATTCTCAACCTGTTAGATGTCAGATATGCTATTTGTGTTCCCCATAAATGAAGAATGAATTTTAAGGACCAATAAATGTTAAGAGTAAGATATATATATATATATATATATATATATAGAGAGAGAGAGAGAGAGAGAGAGAGAGAGAGAGAGAGAGAAAGCTCTTGTGAGACAGGAGGGGGACCCAAAAGTGGACCCTGCTTCAAAGAGGACATTTTATACATCAAAATCACAAGATGGATAAAAAGTCATGAGGTGGGTACAATATGAGTCAAAATTATGATTAATAAGATTACAAGTATAGCCAATTAGGTAATATTGATCCAACGGGAAAGTAGGTCAATTATCAAATGTACATGGAAAGAACAAAGATCGTTTTAGGAAGGATGGATCAGGAGGTCTTTGTCACCCTCCTGGGTGACTGATACTGTCTAGACTTTACTGGACCAGGTGATAACAATTATAGTATAATCTTCAATTTATTTCTTATCCCATGCAGAGGCACGTAGGCCTGTTTATTCTACATTTTGTCTTGAGGTCTGGATGTCAAAGAATGAACCTCCAGCCACACTTGTAATGTATTCTCATCTTCTGCACTGATTCCCCTAGGGGATTCAGTGCAGAGCCAAGGGCCCAGCCCTGTCTGACAGCCTGTACTACTTGTACCCAATTCAGCTGTCTATAATAAAACAGCATAGCTGTCATGTCAGGGAAACAGACTGAATAGGCTATGTCTCCAATATAGCCAATATATTTATCTTCTATATCTGTTAGAGATTATTGTCAATAAAGTACCCCAAGAAATTATAGGACCTGGAAAGTCCAAATTTTGTAATGCAGGCTGTAACCAAAAAATCAGATGGGAAATTGTATTTCAATTTTAAGGCAGAATATTGTCCTCCTCAGGTAAACCTCAGTTTTGCTTCTAAGGTCATCTAACTGATTGCTTACTTGCATTATAAAAAATAATGCTTACTTAAATTAGTTGATTTTAGATAACTGTCTTGGTTACTTTTCTCTCATTGCTGACACAAAATACCAGATGCCCAAAATTAGGGAAGGAAAGGTGTACTTAGTTTATAGTTTTTCCATATATGATTAATGGAATCATATATTCATGGAATTATATATTCCATATGGAATAATCCATATTCTGCTGGCTCCAAGTTGGGGTAGTGTGGCTAAGGGGCAACCTTTCATGGCAGCTGCAAGCAACAAGAGGAAAAAGGGCAAAAAGAGGAAAAGCATGCTTCCTTCCCTCCCTTATATCATATACTGGCTATCCAACCCTGGGTGGGTGCAGTACTCATACCACCAATCCCAGCACTAGACAATGAACCAATCACAAATGCTAGACTCAGCCACCTCCATGATGGCATGAGCCATGGGGGGGGGTTATACAAACATAAACTGTAACATTCCACCCCTGAATCCCCAAAGTCTCAGGTACATCCTTTATGCAAAAGGCATTCAGTCCATCTGCAAGAGTTGCCAAAGTCCTAACAGTTTCAGCATTGGTGAAAAGTTCAAGTCCCAAGTATCCTCTGAGATCCAAGGCAAATTCTTAACTGTAACCCCTTGTACAAATGGAGAAAAAAGTTAAACATTTCCAACATACAATGATACAAAATAAATATTTCCATTTAAAAAGGTGCAAATAAAATACAAAGTATTGGAACAAAAACAGGTCCAAAATCCAGCAGGACAAACATTAAGTCCTGGAGTTCCACACTCAGAATCTGAAGCAACGTGGTGGAGAGCCCTAAAAGGCTTAAATGACTTCACCTGCATAGCACTTCTGGTGGTTGCACCTCCCACAACTTCTTTCTTAGGCCTGCTCTGCTAAACCCTTGCAGTTTTCCTTAGATGCTCTATGTGCCTGGCTTTTTAAAACTTCTGGATTCTCAGTTGCACCTTTGACTTCATGCTCAGCTTCACATAATGCATTTTTGGGGGCACAAGGCTTGGCCTCCCAGGCCCTCAGAAATTGGGGTGGAAGCTTTTTTAACAACAGAACTCATGCATTCTCCATGAGCCTAAAACAAATGCCATGTGGATGCTGCTAATGTTTGCTGCCAGCTAGAGCAGTAGCCAGGCTTTCCTCACTTTTGGCTGTAGGGCTTGAGTGCCTGGATTATGGACTACTTTGCAGTCTAGCATAAAGTTTAACCTGAAGTCTCAAAGATCTACCACTGTTTCTTTTCTTTTTTCTTTTCTTTTCTTTTCCTTTTTTGTTTTCATTTTGCCAACTTGTTTTCTTTGTTGTTATTTTAAGAAGGCAAAAAGTAAACATAACAAAACATAGCAAAGCAGATCAGAAGAAAACAATGTAAGTGACACAGATTTCAAAGCAAGACAACAGGAGATCTATAGTGGCTACCATAATTTTCTTTTGTTTTCTTCTAAATAGTTGTCCATAGCTTCACATACAATGAATTCATACAAAATAAAATAGTGTTAAACTGACCAGAACACAGTAATGAAGGCATTACAAGCCTTTAAAACCAGCCAATAGGAAAATCAAGAATGGTTGCATACTGTCTCTTGTTCTCTTCAAAATAGTTGTTCATACCTTCCTGTATGTTGAAATTAAACAATGCAAAACATGCTAAAATCACACTGCACAAAGTACCACTGTTTCTTAACCCAAGACACTTAATTAATTTTTAAACAAATAAAATTAATTTTTAAACAAATAAAATTAATTTTTAAACAAATAAAATGAATATTGCACTTCCAGTGATCTTGCTCCATTTATCTCAGATACTAAGTCATTTTTCTCCTATGATTTCCAAACAGGAAACATCAAAGTGTCTTGGAAAGGGCCGTATTTGTAAGGGAAAGTATGAGAAATAGCAGGGCTACTATGTGCTACCAACGTAATTTACTTATGTAACTCTTTGTAAATTAGGGGGATAATCCAAGCCAAAACATTCTGTGCTTTTGCATAGCAACATGAAAAATGTAAGAAATTGAGTTTGTTCTCTTGTTTTGAAAAGTGGGAAAGAAATAAAATGGAATAGAAATACAAGTAAAGAAAACCCTGAAATCGAGTAACATCATTAACATAATTATCAGAATAGAATGGCTCTTGACTCAAGGAGAAATCAAATCAAAATAGATCAAAGATCTAGGTACAAAAAAACCTCAAAACTTGAAATCTGCTGGAGGAAAAATTGGTCAAACTCTTGAAGACATAGGCTTAATGGAGGGCTTTCTAAACAGAACCCCAAATGAACAAAAAATAACAGTAAGAATCAACAAGTGAGATTATATCAGATTATAAAATTTCTGCATATCATAGGAAATAACCAACAGAGTAAAGAGATAACATACAGAATTGGAAAAAACTTTGCTAAGTACTCTTCTGATGTAGGACTGATATCAAGAATATACAAAGAACTTAAATAAATTAGATCACCCAAATAAAAGACCCAATCAAAAAAAGAGGCTATTGGAATTAAAAACATTTCACAGACTACTCAGTACTTATATGCAAACAAAATGTTTATCATCTTTGACCTTTGGAGGAATGCAAATCAAAACAACACTGAGATTCCATCCTACTCCAGAAAGAATGGTTATTATCAAGGACTCAAAAACAACAGATGCTGGTGAAGTTGTGAGGAGAAAAGAAACCTCCTTATTGTTACACTGCGAATGTAAACTACTACAATCACTGTGAAAATCAGTATGGAGATTTCTCAAAACCTGAAACTAGAAATTCCATTTGAGTCAATTGTATATCTTCTGAGTATTTTCCCCAAAGAGTTAAAGACATCATATTACAGTGATATGTGCATATCCATATTTAAAGCAGAATAATTTGTGATAGCTAAATTATGAATGCCACCTATGTGCCCATTAATAGATGAATGCATAAAGAAAATGTTACATATACATATAAAATGAAATATTACAAAATCATAAAAGATAAATTTGAACCATTTGTCAGAATATGGATGGATCTTGATGGATAGAACAAAATGGCAAGTAAAATAAATCAGACATAGAGGTTTTTTTTTATTTTAAAGAGGGTAAAGCTAAACATAACAAAACAGAACAAAGACGATCAGAAGAAAACAATGTAAGTGTCACAGATTTCAAAACAAGACAACAGGAGATCTACAGTGGCTACCATATGTTTCTTGTTTCTTCTAAATAGTTGTTCATATATTCACACACAATGAATTCATACAAAACAAAATAATATTAAACTGATCAGAACACAGTAATGAAGGCATTATAGGCCTTTAAAACCAGGCAATAGGAAAATCACAATGGTTGCCATAATTTTTCTTGTTCTCTTCAAAATAGCTGTCCATACCTTCAGGTATGTTAAATTAAACAATACAAAAGAGAATAGCACCACTCTGAACAAAGAATAAAAGCATTACTGAATTTCAGAACATGACAATACGGAATCAGCAATGGATACCATAATGTCTCTTTTTCTTCAAAGTAGCTGTTCATTTCATCATGCATAATATAATTGATTCTCAGAAACTGTTTAGGAGAAGTTCTATGCAGGTTTAAGCCTCTACGTGTATACCTATCCTTTCTGTATTAGAGGGAAAACCAAACCAAACCAAACCAAACCAAACCAAACCAAACCCAACCCAACCAAACCAAACCAATTACTAGAAAACATGAAACAAAAAAGACAAATAAATAACAATAGCAAAGAATCCAAAACAATGATGATATAGGCCTTCAAAACAAGATGGTAGGAACATAACTAGGGTTGTTGTTTTATATAATGATCTTCAAGAGTTCCTCAGATCCCCAAATACTAACATGCAAAATTGTTGCAGTTCTATGAATGTTAACTGTTTTGTTCCAAGAACTTATAGAATTTGTAGCACAATCATCTTAGCTATCCTAAGTGTGTTTATACAATTTTAGACATTTTTTCTTTTCCCTTCTTTTTTCTTTTTCCTCCTTTTCCTTGAGATATTATTTTTTCTCCTTTGAGAAGATTCTTATCCTTTCACTATATTTATTGAGGATTTTATATCTTATGTACTCTTATCATTTCTTGCACTAAGGAGACAATACCATTTCTTAACATATTGAGTTGTATTTCACTTAAGAGTATAGACTTAGAGGTTGTATATGACATGATTTCTATAATATGAGAAACCCAAAATATTAATAATTTAAAGATAAAGATAAAAGAGAAATGGTAGGAAACAGGCAGTTATACTCTGTGGTGATGGGAAGGGGGACTGAGGAAGAAGGGAGAGAAAAGAGAGAGAAGGAGGGATAGTAAAGGTAAAAAATGTATGTATATGTGCCTATTTTCCAAGATGAATGTAATTAATTTTTATTGTTAACTTATACTAATGAAAATTGTCTATTATAAAATAAAATTAACAATTTTTCTGCCTTTAGTATATAACTATTTGGTAATACAGCATGCATTAACAAAAGAAAGTGATAATACAAAAATAAATTTTTACATTAAGTATCTGCTAAGTGCTGCTATTTTTTAATCATTTTATTTCTGATGTATGTTCAGTCTATAACCTGATACTTGTTATGGTATATCACAAATGTTTGCAAGCATCTACAGAAAATATAATATTTATCAGTGTTAATATTTGCATATTATACAATTAGCAAGCCTTTATTATTTCCTCATCCTGTTGAAGAATCAAAACATTAACATTTTGTTTGAGTAGGTACAATAATTTTTTTACAGTGAAAAATCCTGGCAGCACATTCTTTGTTAGGCACTGTACACGTACAGCCACAGATTATATATTAATATTTTAGTCATGGTGACCTTAACTAAAGTGAAGTATTTCACAATTTATGCTCTGTACTAAGCAACAGTATATATATTTACTAACAATTCATCATTTCAAACAGTGCATCTGTCAAATCAAAAATAAATTTTATTAAAAGAAAAATTAATGCTTTAAGATAGAAAGGGAGTAGAAATGGGAGATAAAAGTAGTCTTTTGTTGACTCCTAGCAATTTTATGTATACTTAGGTAAGTAAGTTTTAAACTTTAAGTCCAGTTTACCTCAACTTTTAGGATCATTTGACTGAGTATGTTTTAAAAGTGTATTCATCTGTAATAATCAAATAGTGGCTATTTGAAGGCCACTAGTAAAAATTTTAATTCATAAACTGAGCTGTAAAGTCTTTGAACCATATATTCAAGGGAACGGAAGATAAAATGTTATAACAGTCACAACTGTATCAGAATGTGCCCTGATTGTTATGACTATCAGGGTCAAACTTCTTTACAAATTCTTGTCTTGGGTAAGGCTAATGGTGTCAGAGAAAGTCCACATTAATAAATCTTATCACCTGAGTATTCTCAATCCTATAGACCTTTTTATTAGTACTAGGCTTGCAAAGAATCTTTTTTCCGTAACATAATTTTGAGAGGGATATATGAAGGCACAGACGTAGGACCTCTGATGTTTAGCACAGTGTAGAGAATTTTGGGTAAGCCCAGTGGTTTATGCTTTATCTTCTTTTTGGATTTCTTGTAGTTCTCTGATTCCTGACACCAAGGGAATCACAGTCTTCCTTCCTCCCTCAAGGTGTGCAGGGGAAACATTTTCCCCATATTTTTAAGCTAAAAAAATGATAGATTGGGTCTTTTTAAAAGTTTCTTAAAAATTTAGTGGCAAACAAGACAGGTTGGAAAAAGAGGCCATAGAAATGACATGTATCTAAAATAGACTGTTATTCCATTTATAGTGAACCATTAGTAGAGAATTTCTTGGATGCACAGACATGTTCTTTTCCACTTAATCTTTGATGAGCTCTCACAACTTTGCTGGATTGTTTGTGCTCTTAAGCTGTTGTTAGGTGTCAGTTTATGACCTTCAGTGAGGAATGCTTTTTGACTTTGTGATAAAGATGAAGAGACACCTGATTATCTCACTTTATTGATGTTTCAGCAAATAAGAAGATAAAAATCATTAAGGAAAAAATCAGGATACTGAGACTTTGGCTATGATCAATAACTTTGAACTACTGAAGTAATACAGACTCCTGCCTGCTTCCAGATTTCTAGATTTGTGAAAAAACAAACATCTCCTAATGTGATATATTTTATCATGGTCTTTTGTTACCTGTTTACAGACACAGTGGTAAGTTTCATGCCTCAATACTTCCCTCCTTTCTGTGGATGCCATCAAATCTTGGCCCTCTTTCCTGGTAGGACTTCTGCTTTCCTGATTCTGAGAAGATACTTTCTGTCTCACTCACTATGTGACCAAGACTGTTCTTGAACTCATCACAATCTTTCTGCATCTGCCTTCTGAGTGTTAGGGATTATGAGCATGTGCCCAAACCTACATTTATTTCACTCTAATTCTAGGCATTTGACTATTTTATGCATCATATACAAGTGGAGCCGTGCAGTCAGCATTTGATTTGCTGTGAATATGTATTTCATTTAGTGCTTAATTTTAAATTGTAACAAGATGACTTTTGCTCTTTAAACTGAATTCCCATATTTCTGCAATTAAAATGAATTTTCCAACTAATGCTGCTTACTGTGAATCAATAGATATTGGAAGAATGATGAAAAATGGTGCGCAGTCATGATTGAAAATGATGTCAGTGTACATCATAAAGGCAAAATCAGCCAGTTGACACATGATTTTCATAACCTGAATTATTAATATTTTACTATACAAAGTTATTGTATAGTTTTTACTAGATAACATGGCTATGGTTTTGTATTTGTGTGAAGTATGGGGGTTGGACTAACATATAATGTCATAAATCTATACAGCTACATTTTATTAAACATTTTCTTTGAGGTGCCACTAGTTATAGGACATGTTTAGGATAGTTCAGAAGTCTGTTAAAGGTAATACTGTTAACCTTGTAAAAATAAAATGAAAAGTCATTAAATTTTATTTCTAAAAATATTGTAACATTTTACAAGAAATCAAAAATTTTATTAGTTTAAAATAGTTCTCAAGGCTTGGAGGTTTAGCTCAGGGAAACAAGTGCCTTCTTGGCAAGTGCAAGTTTGTGAGTTCGAGCCCTGGTACCCCACCCCCCCCAAAGTAGAACTTGAGTCCTTCCTTCTTTCCTCCCACCCTCCCTCCTTCTTTCCCTCCCTTCATTCTTCTTTTTTATCTTTGTTCCTTTCTTATACTTTTTCCTTCCCTTCTTTCTTACCCTCCTATCTTCTGTCATTCTTTCCTTTTTCCCCTTTTTTTTTTTGGATAAATTATGAAACATGTAGACTGTTTAGGAAGTCCTCACTAGATGATAGATACTGTTGCAGATTGTTTCCAAGCAGTATCTCACTGAATTCTCAGTCATTATGAGTATGTTATGTCCTATGCAGATAAAGGAACCAAGAGTAGATAACTGAGTTAATTTGGGATGATATTTTTTTAAAAAAAACTTAGACTATTTCTAAATAATAGAAATTTATTTCTCCTAGCGTTATGGTCTCAAAGGTGCATCAGTCAGATGCAGAAGATTAAATGTGGCATGGCTGCCCTTGCATGAGAAATGCAAAGGTTAGATAATTTAGGATGAAAAACGTATAGATGTTAGGGAACTGGGAGATAGATTTTTGTGGAGGTAGGGAGAGGACCTGGAGGTGGAGGAAGATTGGAAGCAGGGAAGGAAAAAGGGAAGTAAAAATTATCAAGACGTGATATGTATATGTACTGATTTAGAAAACAAATTTATTTCTCTCAATTTTGGAGGCTGGGAAGTCCAAGACTGAGGTGCATGTGCTTTCAGATTTGGTGTCTGGCAGACTCATCTGCTCCGTAGGTGATGCCTCATTGTCATGTACTCACATGGTGGAAGGCAAGGCCACTCACTTTAGCCTCTTAATAGAGGCCTAATCTTATTTTGAGGATGAAACACTCATGATTTAATCACTTCTCAAGATCGTACTTTTTAATATAATCAAAATGAGGATTGGGTTTCAACATGAATTTTGGAAAGACATATTAGCATAGCAGTAACTCAACATGTACCATTCTGACTTTCCTACTAGAAGAAATACTCCAGAATTTGAATACAGATTTCTCTCTCTGTCTCTCAGGCTCTGTCACTTCTCTGTCTCTGTCTGTTTCTCTCTCTCATCCATGATATTTTTTCTCAAAGAAATGTAAAATGCTCAGATAGTGGGTGAATGATTGGGCATAATTTTTTTTGAAATGTAGATTTTCTTAATATGTCATTTTTCTTGACATTTCATTTTGAACATCACTTTAGTTTGTAAGTTTAGACTAAATACTTGATGGTATGGGGGCATTATTTTCTTGTTTTAAAAGTGGTATTTAAATTGATTTTTCCCTAGGAATTAGAAAATTTCAAGGCTAAATTTGTAATATATTCAGGAGTTGATTAAACCTAGTATTTATCAATCTGGCTACTTTTATTGAGCTATTATCACTAATGTTGGTACAAAAAAGTACTTAAGAAGAAAGGAACAATGGGAAAATAAATTGCCTTTGATATGAAAGCAGAGAAATTGCTTCTTTTGAGATTTGATATGTGTTTACCAAGATTGATTATTATGGCTGTGCTGATTAAAACAGCATACTAATAAATTTTCTAATGGAATTTCTTGTATGCATGGGAGCAAAAATCAACCTAATGGAAATTCTGTCATTTGTAGGAAAATATGGGTTGGAGGACATCATATTAATGGATTAATATGATGTTTATTCCATTAAAATGAAATAAACCAAACACAGAAAGTCAAGTATTGTATGTTTTCCCTCACATGTGAAAACTATAAGAAACAAAACAAAATGAAACAAAACAAAAGCAATGAACCAAAACTAGAAGTGTATGTATCAGGGACCAGGAAGAGGGCCAACAAGAGAAGGTCGAGAAAAGAGCAGGGGTGGACTGCAGAAGACTGGTGGATGGACATGATCTTTGCATGATCCATAGGAGTGTGGAAACATCATACCAAATTCCATTAATCTACACTGTAAATATGCATTAATAATAATGAAAAGAAAGTGCAAGTGCATGATCTAACATTCTATTACTTAGAATAGATGACCTACATTATCTAACATACAAACCACTGGCTACCAATGTTACTGACAAGTAGACAAATGGTATTCAATTGGGACACAATTTTTTTAAGACTTATGCAATAAATACAAAACATCAATTTTATTTTGAATATGTGTTGGATTTGTTGCATTAAGCAAAAAATATTGCAAGATTAAAAAACAAAACGTTCTGTAAATATTTTGTTAAAAAAGAAATAAGTTCCTTGATGCATACAACCCCTGCAATTCTGTGAATGTTAAATGTTTTAGTGTTTTTACCTCAAATTTAAGCTTTTCAACAGTTTTCTTTAAAAATAAAGGCAAGTTGTATGAGCACAGAAAGTTTTATTTAAAAATTAAGCAAATATAATTCTCATAACAAAAACACAAGGCCCAAACATTGTAGAAGGATCCCAGTTGGTGGCCTAATACTTTGGAGGTAGGTCAAATTAAGCTGCACGAAAAGTAACAACAGTAAAATAGGCTTTGTTATTTTACTGTTGCCAGAGACATTGAAAACTGGTGTTTTATGTCTGCTCTACTCAATACCTGTCTAAACAAATATGAATAAATCATGATATACAAATACAGTTGTGTCATCTCTTTATTGGTGTTAGGTACTGGTTTTCTGTATCCTTATTGTTTTCAATTCTTTAATCATATGTGTAAACACAATCTATTTGAGTCAGTTGGGAAGTGTTACATGGAAACATCACCATGTGGCTTCATGGGTTATGTATCTTTAATCTCTGTAATTTAGGACAATAATGAATACAGATGAGATTGTTGCTTTGGCCTAGAGGTATTCATCTGATAGAAATAGCTATTGGAGCTGCATCAGCATAAATTAGTCTCAGAACTGAGAGAATGGACTGATGGAAATGTAATTGTTGACAGTTTGGAATACAAATGTTTTGGTTTACTTTTAAAATATTTGCAAAATAATTGCTGTTAAGTATAAGGAACAAGTATTATTTGAAAAGTAAGTTTATAAAATTTTTGTACTGTGTTTTTTTAAGGTAGTATATTTTATAGAATTCAAGGGACAGTGACCTGAAAATCTAGCAAAACAACAGAAGGATCTATATGACCATAAAAAAGGGAAAATTATTTCAAAAGTCCCATATATACTTAAGGACTTGTGGTTAAAAATAAGTTTCTAAAGCAGGGTTACTACACGAATACATATACACAAATGAATATATATTTTTATGTATGTATGTGATATGTAGTTTTTAATTATTTTAATTATTATTTTATAAAGAATAAAGTCAAGTAAAATAAAACAGAATAAAGCCGATCAAAGCAAACCAGTATAAGTGACACAAGACTTCAAAACAATAGGAAATCAACAATGGTCACTATAATGCCTCTGGCTGTCTTCCAAATAGCTGTAGTTACCTTCAGACATAGTGAAAATCAAACAAAACAGAACAGAATAGAACCAATAAAAACAAAACAACAAATGCAATAAAGGACTTCAAAACAAGATAAAAGTAAATCCAAAATAGCTACCATAATATATCTTGCTATCTTTGAAATAGCTTCCCATGCTATTGAATATAAGAAAATCAAACAAAACAAAAGAATAAGAAACAACCTAACAAAGCAATGAAATTAATATATGACTTTACAAAAAGATGATAGGGAATTGATAATGGCTTCCACCTTCAGAAGGATCCCCCATAGGTGCTACATTGCATATTGTTATGCTCTGTATAGATAGATGATGATTACTGACTTTAGACCTACAAATTCCGTGAAACTCTAAACACTACAAGCATTAAATTGTATTTTACCTCGATGGCTGTCATCAAAACCTGTGTTTCTGCAGATTGGCTGGTCACTTACTAGGTAGGGGGTGTTGGCTATTCTTGTTTCCCATCCTGCATGCTGGAGGGGGCTATCACCTGGCTCTTCTCCCTGTAGCCTGCATATGGCACTGATTCGCAAGGGAGCCTTGCTTCTTGGTGACCTCTTATTCTCTTCCCCTACAGTCCTTAACTCAGCACTGATTCACGGTTAAAGGCTGGCATCTTGCTGTTCCCTCAGCAGCCTGGATGTGGTGCCGATTTGCATGGAGGGCTTGCTTCTTGGATGATATGTAGTCTTTATCACTAAAATTATCACTAGTATTTTGAAACACATTTATATATCCACACATATGGAATATTAAGAGCTGAAAAATGTTTTTTCTTAAATTGTGGTACAAAAATAGTTTTGGTTTTGTCCCACTAAATTCTTATCAATGGTACCGTGATGGTTTATTCTTCATTGTCTCAGTCAGTACAATAACCTTAGGCCAAAACATGCTATTATTTGAAGGCAAAATACGCACTTTCTGTGACGCTATCACTGACTGTATTTGCAAATTCAAACTGTAAATATTCTTTTTGATAATATTTAAGTTTGGGTATTATTTCTCTCATTATATAATTAATATTTTACCCTTAATGGAAGCGATAAAAGAAGTTTCTCAGTAACTGTTAAGTCTGATACTTCTTTGTTAATCATGTGTACTTACATTTTAAATATTATTTACCATCTGTAGTTTCTTTGTCAGGAATTTTAAAAGTATGTATCAACTTTAGGAGGATTATTTAAGTCAAATGATAAAACAAAAAATATGTTCCATAAACACTTTTAACTGGAAGGTCACCTTCTAACATTCTGATGACATTCATCCCTGATTCTATAGGACCTCCGTTCTTCCCTTGCTTTATTTCCAGGGCCTCCTTTATACTTGACTACACGACATACATCAGTCCAGGTAATAAATGTTAGTAAGGTTTAAATTCATTCTAACTTTTGATAAGTCTGCAAATGAAAGGCTAGTTTTCTTTATACTCCAGTGGATCATCTTGACAACTCCTGGAATGTGCACATGCATGAGTTTGGAGGCCCCAATGTATGTACATGTGTATACATATACAAATTATATGTTTAGCAAGTGAAGAAAGTCTCTAAAATATGATAGCAATTTGGGCTTCCTCTATGCAAAAGGATCTCCAATGTAGAACATTCTTTGCTAAGTAGAGTTATAATGACAGTTGTGACCCAGGCGGTCTACTATACAGTAAGTAGAGGTCATTAATACACATACTCAGTACTGCTTGAATGAGCCCTATAATGATAAAAAAAAGGGCAAGAAAGGATGACAATGATTGTTTGGCTGGATTCATATGCAGATATTCTGTATTCTTCCATGTAGAGTTTCAGTACCCTAGTTTATTTACCCGTTCTATTCAGATTTTCCCAAAGGTTTATTTGTATCATTGTACGCTTAACATCCAAAGTTCATGGGATCTTACAGTGTGAAGGTGCCTATAAATATCTGACTTAACTCCTATACAAAGCATACACACCCCCCACAAATGCCTTAGAAAAGACATCCAGTTTCTGGGTTTCCACTTGTAGTGTGGTTATTTCCTCAGTATATCAGGTATAAATTCTATTATTGCAACTCCTAAGCAGAAACATTTCAAATTGTTCAGTTTGAGCAACTGTGTGGCACAGAATTACCAACACTCTGCTGACTTCTTGTGGAATTTTGTGGTTTGCTTTTACCATTTTTTCCCTAAAGCATGAGATATATGAGAAATTGACATCAAACAACACTAAAAATGCTCCAATTGTTTTGTTCCTGAATAAAGGGTTTCTGTTTGGTCCTTGTGCTACTATTAATGTAAACCGGAAATATGACCACTTCTTTTATTCAAATAAAAATTCATGATTCTTCATATTAGTTTACTAAATGTGTCTGTTGTATTTAAGAATTTTAAAAAATATTTTCAAATACAAATTTTTGTTAAGTAAGTGTAAGTAACAAGTAGTATTTGAAAAGTAAATTTGTGAACTTGTTTTTTACTATTTTATTAAAAAACAAGTAGCATTTTAAAAATAGAATTTGAGGAGGTGCTAATTCAAAAATGTAGCTAAACAACACAAGGTTCTATATGACCGTAAATAAGGGAATATATATATGCTTGATTGGTTAACATGATTTCAAGAGTCCTTTAGAGACTAGGCATTACTGATAAAAGATATATTCTCTTTGAACATCTGACTTAAAAGAATGGACTTCAGAACTTTATGTTCATTAATTCCTTTTTTATGGCAAATTCTGTGATGTTGATTCTGCCTGTTAGATTTCCAGACTGGTAAGAAATTCTAATTAATAATTTGTATCTATTTTCAGAAAGAGACTTGATGCTTTAAAATATACAAACTGACAAATCTTATTAGATACAGGGACATACACATTTCCCCCCCAAAACTCAACACTGCAGTACTTATAGCAATGACTTTTAGGCAGAAAATAAATAGCTTTGTACTTGCCTTTCTATTAAATATGCCTGTCTGTCACTCACAGGGTAGCCACATGGAGGTCAAGGGCCACATTGAATTTAGATTTGCTATAGAAAAGTCAGGCACAAATAATACAAATAGGGGAAAATCAGGGATTTAATATGTCAAGGGTCCACACAGGCAGTTGAGGGTCTCTTGATAACTGGCCTTTTTATCATTACTAGGTCTGAAGAAAGCACGCTGCCCTGCAGTTGTCAGAAGTCTGCGTAAAGACCACAAGTCTCAAAAATCTGCCAGAATGTTTTAAGACAATTTTAATACTCAAAGTTTGGTCAGTAAAAATCATTCCTAATTAACTTGTTATTACATCTGTATTTCTTAAAAATATTGCCTGCTGGACCATTGGAAGCAGTTTTAACAGAAGTGGAGGCCGTGTGATAAGACCCACCCATCTTCCAGGCCTAACTGATGTCCCAGTGCCTTTTGTTTATCATAGTGACTCTTTTTCCATTATACAGTTCTTACAGTTAACACCACCATGCTGAAAGTGTTGAATTGAATAACTCTTGCCACGTGCCACGGGTGATTCTCTAGATTCTGTAGATTATTTCATCACATCCCAAGGAGTGGATCAATTAGTATCATGACAATAGGTGTCTTCATTATTATTGTTATCTGAAGTTATGGTGGCCCAGATGTAGTACCTGACCTGTCCAACCTGATCTAGCCATTATGTGGTACAGCCAGAACAAATCATCTTAATGAATCATCTGATTGTTGTTATTATGTGTCTATAGATATTTATAGAGATTCGTTTTGAAGAATCATGACTAGTGATATAATTTCTTCTAAAATTTACTTTACAAATTTGTTTGAAATTCACAAACATAATCGCTATTTTTTCAGTTCTATTTTTCTTCTGCCTCTGAGAAATATCATGTTTTATCCCAAATCCCAAAATATGGTTAGGGAGATCAACACGTGCAACATGAATAAGTGATGTTAGGGTTAAGTTGAGAACTGATGCAGAATTTATTGATAGAGCCTTCTAATTTGTACTTCTCAATGTTAAGTAGATTGTTTTTTAAGTTAGAGTATTCCTTCTGTTATTAAAATTTTCCCCTTTGTCTCTTTATGAATTCTTTTCAATGTCAACATGCTGATTTGTTCACAATTTATTGCAGTCAAATTAGTTCAGGAAACTTTCTAAGATATTTTTACACATGATTATTTATCATCCAGAAATCAGTTATCAAGAATCTAACATATTCTTATAATAGATTCTTAGGACAGTAAAAGATGGCCTATTTTGCTGAGATATGCAAATATTTATTTCTACTTATCCTTACTGATAGAGTGTTCCTTTCTCTTTGAGGGACACATTGTATTTCCTACTGATTTATGTTCCCTAGCAATGGAGAGCATGGTATTGATAATACTGTTAGCATACAATAAATATATTAATTCTAATAATGGGTTAAAGTAAACAGAAATTGATCCACTTGCTTTTTAAAATTGCCTGACATTTGTTCAGCAGGGCTATGAAAATGAGCTTTCTACCACATTGAAGTATTTTAATTAAAGCTGTGTTCTCACTTCAGCCAAGTTGATAACTCTGCCTAAAGTAACTGACTCCAGTTAACAATGTGTAACCACAGTTAGTGGCATTTTTATTTTGAATTATTTTCTAGAATTTGAATAATGTCTCATCAAGACTTTTATATCAATGACTTAGTTGCTTTTTGTTGCTACGTTTCCTTCCCCAACAAATAATGGAAATATTAAACTATAAACTACCTGCACTTTGATTTTTATACTGAAATGGTGATGAACTTCATAAAATGCTTTTTACTTTTTTCCCTCCAAATGATATATTATAGTTTAACGAACATGCCTTAAAGACTCAGTATGTCACCCCATAATGATAAAGCAGAACAATGGCCAGCGTGAACATTTCAGCATAAAAGGACACAGAGCATAGAGCTGGTTCCTAAAATTGTCTATGCTGCTCAGGTCATTGGAAGAGGCTTCCTGTTTTTACCCTAAGTGCCTTAAAATGAAGACTAGCAAAAGAGAGTTTTTAAAACACAGGAACCACACTCAATGAGGTAATTTTAATGTTGATTTGTTTTACATATGGCTGCTGGATCTAAAGATGAAGAATTATCATCCATCACTAAAATATATTGATCATATAATGGTTCTCTGCATTGCCTGATCTGAGACAATGAATCCCTATGTAGCCTGAATTAGTCTATGGAGTTGTGTTATGACAACTCTAGCAAACTACTATAAGGGCTTTGCACATACCAAACTTTGAAACTTGCTGAGGTTCCCCTCCCTTTTCAGGCTCATATGAAAGTTTTGAACATCAATTACTCAGTAATTGGGAATTATGAGAGAAGACCCCAACATGGGGGAAATGGCTGGAGTGCCGTGTGTGAGAATGAAGTGCTGAACGCAGTTCCTGTCCTGGGAAGCAGAGTGGCTGTTTTTGTTGATTGCTGAGTTTCCCACAGAGGTTGGCTAGGCAGCCTGGACACCCAGATAAGAGTGCTGTCCCTCCTCTTCTGCTATGATGATGCGATATTGTGGTGAGTCTCTCCAACTTGTGTATAGGCTTTATTTATAATGTTAAAATTATACATAGCAAATGCTGTCTCCGTTTTAATTCTAGTTTCAGATCCCAAACATATTAAGGCTGGTCTGTATTAATTAATATGTGCTAAAACAATACTTGGCCCAAAATAGCATTGGAAAGTTTTTATTTTCACTTATGTGAAAATAAAATTCCAATTCTTGGGCATACTTGGAGAACTGTGATGGGCAGAGCATCCATCATGTACTCTGCTGGAGCTGACCGCATCATTAACAATCCTCAGCTGAACTAGCACACTTATCTGCAGGAATGTGAATGCTTTTATTAAACAAAAAATGGAATACTGCTTAAAGTTACATAAATTCCAAAGGAGTTTATCTATTTTCTCTCCTTTATCTCTTTGATGATGCCTGGACATAATTTTATATCCATTTTATTCCCATTTAATATGAGAAACTTAAACATAAGTACCATAAAATAATGTGTAGCCTCAAAATTTAGGTTACATCATGAATGTTGTGCTGAAAATCAAACTGTTAAGATGTGGAGGAGATGAGGTAAATAAATTGTCCAATTCACTGTAATCACACTCCTTCATTTCCTAGAACAATGTTAGTATTATTAAGTGGAGAAAAACTGCCATAGTGTAGATTAAAGTCTCTGAAGTGTCTCTACCAGTTAAACTTTCTAGGGAAGATAATCAAAAAGGAATAACTTTATAGAAAGGAAAACAAAGGTGTTCTTCCTGGTAAAGAACAGGAATAGAAAATTTTGCATCACAACATTTATCTCTGTCACTGTATTGCAATTCATTACTCTGATTTTTCAATGTATGAATGCATAAATGCATTCCCATTGAATCTCTAAGGGACGTGTCAGGAGGAGTCCTGGATGGCATTCCAATTTAGTCTGTACAAAACTTTAAAAACATCTAATAAACTATGTGCTAGATTTGTTAACTTATGCGATGCATTTTATTTTATGACAAAAGAAGGTATTTTCTCATTATTGCCTGTGTCAAAATTCTCTGATTCATTAAATTGACTTTTGAGTTTTTTCCAATGTTTTTTCAAATGAACTATCTGAATATAAAAACTCAGTTCTCTACGTAAACTGGCAATGTTCAGTGATATTGGGTTTAGCTTAATTTCTTTCTAAAATGTGACACTTGTTCTTTCATATTAACCATAGGAACACGAGAGCAAAAAGAGAGCGCTAGAGGTGAAGATTTGTCATGTAATTGAAAATTAAGTGTGTCCATTAAAATTATAGCCTTGTTGATCTGAGGATTTATATAGTTCATTTTAAAAATGGATTTTTTAAGGCTTCAGTTTAGTTAATTACTAAGTGTTAAGGAAGACTTCTGGGGAGAAGAAGATAAAAATAATTCTGACAATAACATTGTAGCACACAATTTGCTGTTCTCTTATGTATAATAGTAGCATTACAGCACATATTGAGAGTATTAAATTAAAGAATATTCTTCTATCCAAAATATGACATATACTCCTTGTCAGCCACTGTTGTTTCTGCTGAATTTATTATTGAAATGTATTTATTATATTATATTATATTATATTATATTATATTATATTATATTAATTAAATTCAGATGTCTGCAGAATCTAGATGGCCATAAGTCAAATGATTGAAGGGGTACATGGTTCCTTTTTTTTCTGTGTAATGAAATACTTTGTCCAGCCGAGGATGTAGCTCAGTGGCACAGTGCCTGCCTGGTAAGTGCAAAGTCCTGAGTTCAATTCGTGGTACCAAAAAAAAAAAAGAAAAGAAAAGAAAAGAAAAGAAAAGAAATATGATATCTGTTGATAGCTGTAGAATATTAGAGATAGAGGGATTATGGTGATCACTTAAGAGATCAATCTTTTCTATAGTTGGAGAAACTGAGGCTAAGAGAAAGGGGTATTTTCTATTGCTTCAAGACCCCTTAGTCACATAGCCAATACAGATAGAAATTATTTGGTTTCTATGTTATGAATTTTATGCATCACACCAGTTATAATTCCAATGTGACCTAGTTTTTCTATTGTTAAGTATTCCTGGAAGATTCATATTTTGTTCACTTCTACACAGCCTCCAGAGGATACCTTATGTATGAAAATAGTTCAATATGCCAATATTCTCTTATAATGATATTGATGACCAGCTGTTATAGTACTAGCAATACTGCACATAGTAGTGTCAGAGATCTAAGTGAAGAAGAGGTTTTGGACATAGCTTGTTGGAATATAAAATAAATGCTTTACATAAATGGGAACCCTTTAAAACCAGCTTTGAAAGCACTAAGAATTGGTTTCTTGATGTTAATCACTGTAGGTAAACAATTATGATGAAGTATATTTTAGAAAATTAATCCTCTCAATTAAAATACAGTTCAATGACATTTCAATTTTGATTATTCTTAAAGATCACATATACTTTTTATGTTCACACACAAATATCCATTCAAATGCATTGGTGAAAATTTTTTCATCACATTTCTTTCTGACGTGACATAGTTTTTTGGAAGCAAACTGCTCTCTTAAATGCATGTCACAAATCTACTTTTTTGTTTAAATAGAAGATGCTCAATAAAGTACTCAGTAAAGCAATATAGGGATTTCAACCTTTTTTCATTGTTTATGCTTACAAAGATCACATATAACATTGACTATTTCAGTTCTTTCTATTTTTTTTAATCAGGGGAAGAGAAATATCTTCAAGTAGTGAAATTAAGCCTTATGAAAGAAATCTCTGAAAGATTTACTGGCATAAAAATAATTTCCACAAATAAATCACTTGTGAGAATTTTTGTTTTATGTAATAATAAGAATTGCTTTCAGTGCTGTTTGTTGCAAATGCAGTATTTCGGTAAGGTCATCTGTTTAAGAACTACTGCTCTAAGCTGGATTTCAGAGGTTTTGCTATGTAACTTCTCTAGTTTTCAGTCACTCAGAGGAATACAGCGCTGCAATGGGTTTTAAAATGATCCACTGAGCTCTGAAATCCGAAATAGATTTAAAGCAGAATTCTCTGTTGTTTCATGTTCATTACACATTAAAAAAATTTCTCTCTTATTCATTATCTATTTCTTTTAAATTTGCTATGTCTTTCTTACTATGGATGAGACTTTTGAGGCCAGAAATTGTGTCTTTTACATTTTCTTCCCCATAGTATCAAACTATATTAATTTCAAGGAGACATATAATCCAAGATCCAAAGTTGATCTACATGCAAACTTAGAGAACAAATCATCTTTAAACTAAGACATCCTTAGTATATATATTTGTGCTAATCTATTTTTAAATTTTTATTAATTCTGTTTACAGTAAATAATGATTACATTAATTATGGTGAGTTGGTACATGTATACAACATAACAGTTCTTTTTACTTCCTTAGAATCTATAAAAGTGCAAATATATAAATACAAGTGTGCATATCTATGTTTTTTACTTTTACAATTAATAATATATTACATGCAAAATATATTCATGTTGGCAAAGGTACAAAGCAAAACATTTAATGCTTAGTAATTTATTCTACTTCAATTAAAATATTATTTTTAACTTACTACTCAAATTCTTAATTTTTTCACATTCCTTTAGTAAATAGCCTTCTTTTTAATGTGTAACTATATGAATTGGATAAACTTCAAAGTAGTGACACAAAGATGTTAAGCTGAGATTCAAAGTAAGTTAAATATAGTTGACATTGTTTTCTGATGATGTAGTTTATTGTTGTTCAAGGATGGATTTATTAAATGATTGTTTTGTAATTATACAGCTTTTATTTGGAGATTAGGAGAAAGTGGTGGCACAATTTATAGTTTTTACCAGAATCTGACTACAGTAATGTGTTATCAGTTGTTCCCTAGTACTAAGAAGAATTATATATTGGATCCTACTCATATATTTTCTGAAGGTTATCTCCAATAATAATTCCTAAGTTAAAAGAATGTGGTGATATTTCTATCCAGCATTTTACTGACCATTGATTTCATTGAAGCATAGCTACAAAGTCTAAGAAAACAAATATGAATCAGATGTCTGCAGTTCTATCTCATAAGAAGCTCTCTGCTGAAGAACCTATTCATGCAGATTAAATTATAGAGGCAAGTGTGCGTGCACGTGTGCGTGTGTGTGTGTGTGTGTATGTCTGTGTATGTGCATAAGCATGCATTTGGTCTGTCATTTAATTTTGAGCATTAGCGTAGCATTTCTAACATTTTTTGATTTAAAATATATTCTAGGGAAAAAGATTTTTGAGAAACTAAAACTACTGTTATTCCCTCTAAGTAATCATAAGGAAGCACAAAGAAAAGACTTTAAAAAATTAATAATTACTTTAATGAACAAATACAAATTATATTTGCCACATACAACATTATATTTTTAAAAATCTGTTACATGTTTTTAATTTAATTATATTTTATTAGTAAATATTTGCAGTACATAATGATTACATTCATCATGGAAAGCTGGTACATGTACAGCTCATTTTTTTTAACATCTCCTTTTTCCCTCCCTTCTGACTCCCTTCATCTTAGTCCCATTCCCTTTTGCAGGTCTGTCTTTCTGCTTCCAATTATCTTATTTTTCTAAACTCTGCAATTTATTTATATATTTGTTTTCTCATATGAAAGAAATGACACAGTATTTAAACTGTGTACCTCATATATTTCATTTAACATAATGGCCTCAATTTTATCTATTTTCCTATGTTTTGAGAAACATATGCATTGTGGAATGGCTAAATCAAACAAATTCACAAACAAATGCATGAAGACATGAGTTTTAAAGCCACTGAGACCTTGGTTGAAATCTAGGTCTGGCAACCACTGGGTGTTATGATCTTGCTTCACATCTCTCTGAGATTTGCCAGTGAATTTAAACTCAACCATATGCCAATTAATTGAGGAAATTTACAGTGTCTGGTGAGTAGCTTAAACTTAATATTATCCTGGAGTCATTTGAACCCAATCGTAAGTGACTGCCCTCAATATTTTGATTTGGGAGAACTAGTCTACCATTATGATCAAGAACTCTATTCTGAGGTAAGGTTGCTTCTATTCTAGTCATGGCCCTGTTCTTGTTATATGAACGTGAAAACATTACCAAAACTCTGGACCATTGTTTCCTTATTGATATATTGCTAGAGTGAATTAGTGTTAAAAACAAAATCTAAAAATTAGTTCTTGGCATGAATTAAGTACAACATGAATGTTTGTTAAAATCAAATATATGCACTATACTGGAATTTATATGCACTATTTGTGCACTATATTGGAATTTATAGAATGTACTTTATAATGATTAAGTTAGAAACATAAGCTTTCATGATTTTTGAGTCATTTTTATCAATTTTTAGATAAAATGAAAAGAATAATAGCAAAACAAATAATTGATTGAATTATATCTAGTCATGTATTGATATGTCCTTTAGCAATAAATATGTCTAAACAGGCTAATATGACTTCTTGTCAATAATTTTGTTTTATTCTCACTTGGATACTGTTCTTTATTTTGCTTATAATTTTTGTTGCCAAGTGCCTTTTTCAAGCTTATTTTTTAAAAAGGACTCACAGAGGTATAGATTTTCACACTTTAGAATCATTGATTTAAAATATCAAGTTTCATTGCCAGGGTAATAAAATTTCAGAGCCATTAATTGATCTTTTGTGTACTCTGGAATTGTCTGACTGTGAGGGATGTTAAAATTTGTGCTTAGAATATGACTTTTAAAATTATCGTGGTGAATGTCAGGTTTTCTGCTGTCTCTGGTACTCACTGCTATCAGAGTTGATGGGTGGTATGTAGTCTCACAAGCAGCTTTACCACCATGACTCACATGCACTGATATTCTGTAGTTAAGACGCTATAGCTGTCATCACTACATTGAAGAACCATCTTATCTGAGAGGTGGCTGAAGTTATTTAAGAATAAATTGTAGTGCTGTTTATGTTTGTTACTAAGATCAAAGAGGTGTTTATCCATTACTGCCAGTAATGCAAATATCAAAATCCTAGTGTAAAATTTTTTTTCCTATCAAGACATTAGAGATATTTTGGAAAAAGTCATTAAGCTGTTATGTATTCTTCTATACAGAACATTTGGAAAAGAGAGTATTTATGACATGCATTGACTATTCTTTTTAAAATTCTTTGTCATTATCTAGTTTCTAATTGATTCTGTTGTTGCAGAACTGATGTTATCTTTCTTCACACTTTGAATATAATATTGATAAATATTAAGTGTTGCCAGCAATACATGGTTTCTACTCAGCTTCAATTTCATATTAATGATAACCACAGTTACACTATAAAATTATTCATTGTTTATCTAAATTTAAAAGCCAACAGAGGTCAGGGGAGTAGTTCAGTGATAAGAGTACTTGCCTAGCACATAGAAATCCCTGACTTTAATCCCCAGTGCACACACAAAATCAACAAGGAGTCCCATATTATTGTTGGTATATGACAATGTTATAAAATATCTCAAGTCCAAGCAAAAGTCTTTGAAATGTTGATTTAAAACATTGGTTTAACAAAGATTTCCAAGTGGAGACCAACTATTATTTTTGTGAAATACTTTGGATAACTTTAGGAAGATTCAGATTTCTCTTGAGTTTCCAAATGCCTGCAGTGTTACCATATTAAGGCATATAGTACAATATATTATCATTTGACATTACAATTTTCTTTCGTACTGTAGTCTGTTAAGGTAGAGGATGTATTTTATAGGTCTGGAAGGTCACAAGGGTCTGAGTTCTTGGTAGATTATGCATGTCTTCATGTCTTTGTTAATGAATGCTAAAAGCTCATTGGTGTAGCTCTACTGAGGTCTAGAACAATGGACACCAAAAGGAACTCAAATTGTCCATAGATACCTCCAAACTAACATTATCTGAAGCATAATTTATCATCTTTCCATACACCTGATTCTTTCCTCATTTCTTATCCTGGCTAATCACAATACCATTCATATCATCTATACAACAAACCTATAAATTATGGTAGATAAATACCTTTCCATTTTTATTTCTATTTTCTTTGTCTATTTAATATTGAAAGTCTAAAGTTTCTATTTTAACATCTTTTGTATATAGCCCTACTTCTCAACCCTATTTTAGGAGAATGAGGAAGAACAGAAACACCAAAGTAAAGTAGAACTGAGAATCAGAAATAATAAGTTACTTAAGAATATGAGCATTTTTGAGCTTAGTATCTATATATAATTCTAAAAATAGGGAAAAAATCAAATATTTTGATTTTTGAGTTTAAAAAATAGTTCATTATTTCACTAAATTTACCAAGGCTTCAAAACTGTTGGTAAATTTTAGTTAGTTTGAACTCAAGACATCTAGGGCTGATCAACATGTGTGATATGTATTTATTTATTTTGTTTTTTTATTTAAAGAGAAGAAGAAGAAAGAAAAAAAAGCCAAACAAAACAGAAAGAGGGTAGCAACAATACAGAATTCCAAAGGGGAAAGAAAAAAAAAAAGAATAAAAAAAGAACAACAACCACAACAACAACAAAAAAACAAAAACAAAGACAAAAATACTAAGAAATCCCCACTTGGTAAGTTACATATGGTCATCATTGGAAATAGCTGTTCAAGTTACAAAGTTAAAACATACAAAGTACACATTCAAACAATGAGACTGTTCTGCTCAACATTCTAACAAAAACAGTAATATGGACATCTATCTTACACACTTAAACACACATGCAGTTATATCCTCTAGAGCACTTTCTTTTCCTTTTTTTACAGTAGCAATGACACATTTTGGGTTTTATTACTCCTACAGTTCTTATTACTTTTTACACTAGAGGCACAATGTGATATTTATAAATAAAATTCTTATTTATTGTAATTTGTATTTAAACAGAACATTTATTACAGTAAAAGACACATTGACCATAATCTCCCTCAAAATACTCATCTCACTTCAAACTCACTCAGCCCATCATTCTTGCCACCTTCTGAAACAGTTCTAGAAGTCCTCTATCACAAATGTCTTTAGTTGTGCTAGTGTCCTGAGTCAATTCAAAATTTTTGTCAGATGGAAATAATTATGATGGGTCCTTGCCTATCTTATTCCCTGGAATCCTAATTTGCAAAGATTAATTTAGCACTGTGTAACTTCTGGTTCTTTCCCAAAGATCATGAAAGGTAGACATTTTGAATATATTGAAAATGTTAAGGCAACAATGACAGTACAAATAAGGACACTGATGAAAGAGGACTTCCAGAATTGCTTTGGAATGTGGGGAGACTGACAGGATAAAAGTGTTCAAAGTGAGGGAAGTGTGTTGAAGAGGATTAATGACAATGCATCTTTTGTTGTAATCATTTTTAAATTTAAATCTATACTGTACTGTTTGATCATACCATCTACAATATAGGCACTGAAATACTAATCTGTGAAGATTTTAGTATATGTCAGCATATTATATAAGAAAAAGATTTTCATTTAATCAATTGAATATCATTATCACATGAAATTACTTTTGTACATTTCCTAAAATTGTATAAATCCATGCTATATACTCATCAAACAATGGAAAAATTTTCATGAACAGACTAGCAGTTACCTTTATGAACAGAATTAGTTATTTTTATTAATGCTAAATTAATCTTTGCAAATTAGGATTCCACATGTCAAAAGTTTTGTGAAGTGCAGTGATTTAATTTATCAGACTGGAGGAAGAAGTGCCTCAGGGAATGAGAACTTCCTTCTGAATATATTTTCTTGTTAATTAAGCCTCTATAATATGCATTTCTGTTATTACAAGGTAGGTTATAAATTTTATTGAAATGTACTGTGACAAGTTTAATACAAGGGATAATCAAGCCAAATGGTAAATGGTTAAATCAAAAAGCTTATTAAGGCACATTACAATTAATACCCCTCAAAATACTTGTCCTTGCTTCAAATATACTTAGTGCATCATTGTTGTCATTTTCTGAAGCAGTTCTTGGAGTCTTACTCTTCATGAATGTCTTTATGAAGTATGATAAAAAAATATGATAAATGTTGTTGCTCAGTGCCATGAAATGGGAAAGCAGTCTTGTGAAAAAAATGTGATGTGTCCTCATCTATTGTAGCACTATGTTATTTTTGCTCTTCTCCAAAATCAAAATAACTATAGAGGGTAAACATTTTGAATCAGTTCAGGACATCAAGGAAGCTTGTGTTTATTCTTTTATGCTACTGTTTCTTCCCGCTCAATTTGAGCATTGAAATTCATCTATTTTAACATGACTAAAAATGTGAAAGACAACTTCCAGATGTGCTTCAGAAGGTGGCAAAATTATAAGTGAATTCAAAGAGAGGAGAAATATTTCAATGTGGATTAATGGTAATGTTGTCTTTTATTGTAATACTTTTGAAAACATTCATTGTGTCTTCAAATCACATGATACATAACAAACAGGTAGGCACTGTGACATAGTGAATACAGTATCTTTTCTCATACCATAGAGCTTAAGAAATACAACATAGCTCAGTTAAAATTCTTGGTTTCTCCATCATCTATTTTCTTTCTATTATCTGAGACTTTGAGTTTATTATACCATATATTCTTTTTAAAATATTGTTTCTGTAAAATTTTGTGTTACTGAGTGATATGTGTACCTTGGAATTGAATGTTTATAAAATTTATGTAAACAGCATGGTATGTTGTTTATTCTTTTCTGGTACTGCTTTTACAGGTCATTTTTAGCTTAGTGAGATACATCGATGTTGTTACATGTTTCTCTAACTCCTGCATCTTTGTTTTTATTCAAAAATTTCCATTACTCAATTAATTGACAAATAAGATGGTTACAGATTTCTTTCAGTTGCACAAGTTGCTGCTATGAATATGCTTTTTCTTTTCTCTTTGCTTACATGTGTGTTTCAATAGTATATGTATGGATGAGTGATATTTCTGGGGTATGGAGTGTGCATATTTTTTACTTCATCAGACATAGCAGAACTGCTCACCAGTGTCATGTATCAATTTATACTAATCAGCATTGAATAGAAATGAATAGAAATTCACTTTTTTCCTAATTCCCTTCATAATTTTTAAAGTAGTTGATATCATGGTACATTTTGTGCAGCAATAATAGAATATCTAAGAATGAGTAATTTATTATAAACTGAAATTTATTTCTCAAAGTTCTGGAGACCAAGAAGTTCAAGATCAAGGAGGTGGCATCTGGTGAGGACCTCCTGTTTCATCATCCCATGGTGGAAGTTGTGAGGGACTAGAGAGAGTATATCAGAGTAAGCAGAAAGAGTGCAGAATTTAATCTTTTTGAGGAACCCATTAGCTCAATCTTTTATGAAGAACCTAATCCCTTGAAAGTAGAATTAATTCATTTCTGAGGACCCTCATGGCCTAATCTTGCCATTTTTACTTTTCAAAAGGTACTGTTTCAATGACATGTAGATTTCAACATGAGTTTTGAAGAGGCCAAATTATGGCAGAGGAATTCATCAATGCTTTCATTTTAGAAAATGTGCCTTTTTACTTTAGTATTAAAATTTTGCTATCTGATATTATAAAGCATTTTTTTATTTTAAAAGTTATATTTACCTATTTACTTACTTGGTCTTTGATCTGTTTTGTTTGCGATACTGAGTATTGAACTCAGGACCTCATGCATGCAAATAGAGAGTGTTGCCACTGATCTGCACACCTAGTCTGTGGTTCTTGTATTTAGATGCTTAAAGGGAATAGATTTTTGTGCATTATCTGATGTAGAATTTCAATTTTAATTTTTTCACAGGGTTAAAAAATTGCTTAGCATCATTACTGAATAAATCAATCTTTGATCAATAACCTCTGATGCTAGCCGCATCATTTGTCAAACTACATTGGAATTGGTGCTGGTTTCTAGGTTTTCTGTATTCTGCTTTATTTATCCATGTATAATGCAACATCATTTTAGCTTTGAAGTGTTCTTTTACATGTAGTAGGAGCATACCTCTGGCCTTGTCTTTTATTTTTCAGATGACTTAGAGTTAGGATCAGCATCAGTTTTATGTGATTAATCTTAATTTTATACAGAATTCAAAAGAAATAAAAGGAAGATTTTCATTTCTTAATGAAATATGGTGGCAATGTAGGTAAATTTCAATAAATATGTTCATCTTCAATACAACACTGAGGAGGGGTAAATTTGTTTTATCAACAGTGTTTATTGCTGAAATAACTCAAATAAATCCAGTAAGTTATGTGAGATCACATGCCAACAAATACATGACTCAAAATATAAGTTTAAGTCTGTCTGAAGTAGGCTTTACAATCTTTCTACAGCATAATAGACTTTGTGATGAAAATTTTTTTCATATGACCAAATTTCTTTTCACTTATAACTGTTTTATAGATAAAGTTGTTGGAAGTTATCCTTTGTTTAATATATAGCATTACTGCTCAGGAGTAGTGGTGTATGCCTGTAATTTAAGCACTTTGAAAATCCAGCCTGGGAGACTTGGTAACTTAGAAAGACTCTGTCTTAAAATAAAAAAAATAAACAAAACATGGAAAACATTATTGTATGTTAATCAAAAACTTGTGTTGGCTCTCAGTAATAACAATTTCTTTTGTATCTGCAAATAAGCTGGCTATTCTGTTCCTTAGCTATTATTGTAGGTTGAATTTATATACCTCAAAATGTTAATACTTTAAGTCTGAGTACCTCTGATTATGACTACATTTGGGGTCAGGGTCTTTAAAATGGTGATTAAATTAAAATGAAAGCATTACAGTTGATCCTAAACCAAAATGATTGGTGATATTATTAGAAAAGGAAATTTGGAGACAGAGAAAGAGACAGAACTGTGTATGCTTGTAGCAAAGAGCATATAAAATGCAATGAGAAGCTGTCCATCTGCAAGCCAAGGACAGAGGCTTCTGACCAAAACAACCAACTGACCTCTTGATCTTGGATTTTTAGCATTGAAAATAATGAGGAATAATTTTCTATTGTTAACGCCACTCATTCTGAGGTATTATATGTTGGCAGCCTAGCAAACTAAGACAGCCATGAATTGTGTATCTAATCATAGAGACATTTGCTAAAAAACCAAGCTCAGGGCCATGGATTTAACTTGGTAGCATAAGCGCCTACCTGGCAAGTGTGAGGTCCTGTGTTAGATCCTGGTACAAAAAACAAAAAGAAAAACAAGACAAAACAAAAACAAAACCAAACCCAAACAGATTCTGTGCACAGGAATTTGAAAATTTAGAGTTTCACTGAAAGAACAACAAGCAGTTCGAAGTCACTGGACAAAGGAGTCCGAGAAAGAACTGTTATCTGTGGACATGGCTCCTGCCCCATTTTGTTTTGGTCCTGCTAGTGGGATTATCAGTCAAGAGACACACACTTAAGAATATCATAGTATACCAAACACAGATGACAGGTTAGCTGCATTTTACACAGGAAATAGATTCAGGAGCAACTCTGTAATTTGGCTGCTGATCCTCAGTGACCATTTTTGAGCTTTCACAGGAGCCAGCTGGGAGACCTGATCATCTGTTCCCCTAGAAGAAGACAACTTACATCAGGTCAAATCTGGAATCTTGGAAAGACCTTATAACTTGACAGCAGTCTCTCCCAGCTAACATCATTGAGACATGAAGAGCCTTGTTTCATTGAGAGTGGTTTAGGCCTTAAGTTTCTCGAGGAACTCTCAGTGCCAGGTATCACAAAACCCCCTTTGTTGAAATTGAGCCAAATTAAATATTGAGGAAGACATTTATTTCTTGACTTTTTAACTCACAAAGACAAGACAATTTAATTTCAGCATTTATATTCTTTGGATTTAGAGATTTAGGGGTTTTAATTTTCAAACATCTAATCTTCAGATTTTATGTTTTTCCTTGGAAATTTGATGTAGTAGGATTCATACTCAAATTTAGGACACTTTTTGGCTCTTTGTATTTAACTATCTTTATCGTTTTCTCTCACTATAGAAATTCTGATGAGTAGTAGGCAATGCTGCTGAATATAATTTGGGATAAGAAATAGAACAGAGGTGAAATATCTGGAGTGGGAAAAAATCATCCTGCATTGATTTCATTGTACTTTGGAGCATCCTGTGAGTAAATCTACCCTATATACCAGAAGTTTCAGGTGGATCCATAGTAAAGCAGGGGTTGGTATTGGAAGCGTAGCTTCTTGAAGAGGGGAAAAGGGCTGGACTGATAGGCTGCTGATCTACCCAAAGAGATGTCCTGTGTTCCCGACTAGTTGCAGACTTATTAAAATAAACACAATTCATTAAGTGAACAAAAAGTAAGATAGGGTGAGGACAGATGATTCCAAGCAGAATGATCAATACTATAGGATCTTTCTAGCTTTTCTTAAATCCCTCACTGTGATCCAGAGGAAAAAGAATAATTTATTACACTGGAAGAATCTAGCTTAGATTTTTTTCTCCTTTCTCTTTATTACATATTTTCCAGATGAGAGCATGTTTTAGGTCTGCCCTGGCCTATGCTGCAAGCTTAGTTTGGACCAGTGGTTGACCTTTATTCCTTTTGACTAGTGAGGTGAATGTATGATTCAGATCAGGAAATTCATTATTTTCCTCACTATTTTCAACTGAGTTTTTAGCCAAATATCACATCAATATTTTTGTAAATCTCCTTAGTCTCATAAGTAGTTAGTGGATTATTCTAGCACCCTTAAATGCTTCTCTGCTCTCTAGTTCTGCTCTGGTCTCCATTCTCTGTTCCTAACACAGAAGCCTGAGCAATTCTTTTTTTTAAATTTTACTTCATTTTTTTAATCTTTTTTCTTTTTAAAGAGAATAACACAAAACAAAACAGAACAAAGCAAATCAGAATAGCACAATGCAAGCAACACAGGACCTCAAAACAACAGGAAATTAACAGTGGCTACCATAATGTCTCTTGTTTTCTTTGAAATAGTTGTCTATATCTTCACACACAACAATATCAAGCATGACAAAATGGTATAAAACCAA
The DNA here is from genome assembly GCA_004027295.1 of Dolichotis patagonum. Lineage (NCBI taxonomy): Eukaryota > Metazoa > Chordata > Mammalia > Rodentia > Caviidae > Dolichotis > Dolichotis patagonum. Next base: position 6,771 of record PVJX010015850.1, on the reverse strand, counting down.
TCAAAAGAATAAAAGCATTATAGGACTTCAACACCAGATAATAGGAAATGAATAATGGTTTCTATAATGTCTCATTTTCTTAAAAACAGTTGTCCATACTATCACACGTAATAAAATCAAACAAAATACAACAGAATAAACCTGATTAAACAAATGAATGAAAACCTTATAGGACTTTAAAACAAGATAATAGGAAACCAACCATGAATAACATAATACATCCCATTATGTTCAAAATAGCTGGCCATACCATGAGACACAGTAAAATCTAACAAAACAAGACAGAACAAAACCAAGCCTAACAAAATTGTGTAAACAATACCAGAGTTTCAGCCAAGAGAGTAAGAAGTTAACAGTGTCACTACCTTCTCCTCCCAGGTGTTTCCTCCCCTATCACTTTTATAATATACACTTTGCTTTTTTGATCCCTCTAACTCCTTTTTTGTTTTATGGTAGGGTTCACCCATATGAGTTCAAATTCTTTCATCCATGAACATGATCTCCGGTTGCATCCATTTACCTACAAAAGCCTCAAGATTATTCTACTTTTTAGTTGGGTAGCTTTCCATGATATGAAAATACCATATTTTTCTTATCCATTCTGTGGTTGATGGATAAGTTACCCTTGCTTTTTTTTTCTGATCTCCTGTTGTATGGAACAATTGTTTCTCTCCTTTGATTTTCAGTCTATAAATTTCCTTTCAAGTTAAATGTGTTTCTTTAAAAAAATTTTTTTTATTAATTTGACGGTAGTAAAATACAGCAGAACAGGATGGAATAAAGCCAATTGAGACAGTGTAGTGAATTTGGTAAAGACCGTCACAGCAGGTTACTGGGATAACAGTAATAGGTACCATAGTATATCTCGTTACCTTCACAATAGTTGTTCTTTCAATCAGGTATAGAAAAATCAAAGGAAATACAGAATATTATAGAACTTATCAAAACAGAATATTGAATAGAGCAATATCATTAATCAGGACAAACCAAAATGGTGATAAAAATTGATAAAAATGTCTGCCTTCAAAGAGATGGTAGAAGGAAATCTTCCTTATTTGCTATATTATATACGGTCAACCTCTAAGAGATACTCAGATCTCTGGCTCCCACTTGCTAATGGGGTGTGGGATACAGGATATTTGATTCTCAGCCTGGGTGCTGGTAGACTCACAGCTGCTTACCATGGTGGTGAGCTGGTTGCTCGGTTTCCCAGCACCCTAAGTTCCAACATGGCATGGATCTCAGGAGATGCTGGTGGTTCTCGCCCTGAGCTGGCCAAGGCTTGCCAGACCACAGCCACTTACCAAGGTGACAAGTTGATTGCTCAGTTTCCCAGTGCTCTAAGTTCCTCTGAGCAATTCTTTTAACATGACTCACATTAAATTGCTCTCCTATTCCATAATTTCCAATGGCTACACATTGTGCTTAGAGTAAAAACCAAAGTCTAGGCAGACCGCATAAACAGTGCAACCATTATCACCATGGCTGTGTCCTGGGCCTGTTCCCAGAACTATTCTCCTTTTCATCCTGTCTATCCAGCCTTGAAGAGTTCCTGCAGTTTCTTCTACATGTAACAGGCAAACTCATGCCTGAAGGCCTCTGCATGCTTTGATCTATCTTTCTGAAACATTTTTCCCCTGGCTGATATCATGATTAATGGCCTCAACTTCCTTTGAGTCTGAGCTCAGAAATCCCACAGTAAGGCCTGCTCTTACTGCCCTGTTTAATACTGTTTTGTCATCCTTTACACATACCACATCTCAATATTTTGCTTTGTGTCATTATAGTCTATATTGTTCTCTGGCAAAGTGTGTATTTTGATAATTTATTTACTTTTTAAAAAATAATAAGCAGTGAAGGTAATGGGGTATTATTTTGTTTAACACTGTTTTCAGTGCATGAAATATGTCCAGTCAAAACAATTAAAATGAGTGAATAAAGTATTCTAGATAGGGTTTTAAGAAAATGAGCAGCACGGCTGAGAATAAAAGTTAATTAGTTTAGATATCAAAATTGAGTCATACCATGTTCAGGAATGATGCTTTATTTCATTTACTCAAATTAAAATTGGTTTATCAACAACATTTAGCTTTTACATAATCTAAGAATCTAATATAATGATTTATTTTTTGTAAATAGCCCCAACATTCAAATTCTTTTCAGCATATCCTTAAAAGGATCCCTAAAACATTGAATTTTTCTGAAGATTTTGATAAGTATTTTAAGTGACAAAAGAAATGATCAAAAATGAATTAGGGATAAATGCAGTTTCATGTATTCTAATATCTTGAAAATTGGAAATCCACTACTATGCATACTATAAATCTTACATAGTCAGGAAAATTCAATTAATGAGAACAATTTTTTCACATATTAAACAAGAATTACTGTGTCTGTTAATGCTAGCATCTTCAGCAGAGGCACTTGTTCCTTGCCTATGAGAGGGGAGGTGTCTGAAGTAAGGAAGTTAACTATTTTTTACCTCATCCTGGATGTTGGAGACTGGTACTCATGTGTGCCTGTCAAACTGTTATACTTAGGAAAGTCAAGCTAAATGCATTACAGTTAATCTTCCTTCTTATTTTTTATAAGGTCCAACACTTATTCATGATAAAAACCTTACAGGAAATTGAAATAGATGGTCTTTACTTCAGTATCATAAAAGCCATCTATGACAACCCAACAGCCAGCATCATATTAAATGGCCGAAAACTGAAAGCCTTTATAGTAAAATCAGGAACAAGACAAGGATGTCCATTATCACCACTCCTATTCAATTTAGTGCTGGAAATACTAGCCAGGGCAATTAGACAAAAGAGAGAATTAAAGGGAGTAAGGAAAATAAAAAGGAAGTTAAATTATCATTATTTGGAGATGACATGATACTCGACATAGAAGACCCCCAAAACTCCATTGAAAGATTCCTAGAATAAATAAATTCACTAATGTAGTTGGATACAAAGTCAACACTCAAAAATCAATAGCATTCTTTTACACTAACAACAAAGCCACTGAGAGAGAAATAAGAGAAGCCATGTCCAAAAAAATGAAATACTTAGGAATTAATCTAATGAAAGAAGAAAAAGATCTATTCAGGGAAAATTATAATACCCTGAAAAAGAAATCAAAGAGGACCTCAGAAAATGGAAAGACATGCCTTGTTCATGGAAAAGAAGAACAAACATTGTGAAAATGGCCATTCTGCCAAAATTGTTTTACAAATTTAATGCAATTCCAATCAAATGCCACTAGCATACCTCATAGATCTTGAAAAATTACTCCTAAAATTCATCTGGAACCAGAAGCGACCTAGAATAGCAAAGACAATTCTAAGCAGCAAAGGCAAGGCAGGAGGCATCACAAATCCCTGACTTGAAGTTATACTACAAAGCTACTGTAATAAAATCAGCATGGTACTGGAATAAAAACAGACCGTAAGATCAATGGAATACATTAGAAGATACAACTACAGCTACAAACACACTCATCCACACTTATCTTTGATAAAAGGGGTCAAACACATCCACTAGAAGAAAGATAGTTTCTTCAATAAATGGTGCTGGAAAAATTGGCTCTCCATATGCTGAAAACTAAAACTAGACCCATGCCTATCACCATGTACTAAACTAAAGTCTAACTGGATCAAAGATCTAAATATTAAAACAAAAACACTAAATTTGTTGGAAGACAAAGTAGATAGAAATCTTGAAGACATAGAGGTAGGTAGAGAATTCATGAACAAGAATCAAACTGCATGGGAAATACTTGACAGAGTCAACAACTGGGATCCCATTCTATTAAAGAGTTTTTGCATGTCAAAAGAGATTTCTAGCATAGTGAAAAGAAAACCCACAAATTGGGAAAAAATCTTAGTGAACTGTCCCTCAAAGGACTTCTGTCCAGAACATTTAAGAATTAAAAAAAATTAGATCCCCAAAATTCAAAGACCCATTCCAAAAATGGGCATCTGAGATGAATACACAATTCTCAGATGAAGAAATACAAATGACAAATAAATACATGAAAAAATATTCAGCATCATTGGTCAGAGAAATGCAAATTAAAGTAACTGTAAGGTTCCATGTCACTCCAGAAAGAATGACCAGGATGAGGAAAATTACCAACAACAAATGCTGGAGAGGCTGGAGGGGAAAGGAACTCTTCTGCACTGTTGGTGGGAGTGTGGACTAGTGCAGCCACTGTGGAGGTCAGTCTGGAGATTCCTCAAACAGCTGGGATTGGAGGTCCCATTTGACCTAGCTATTCTACTTCTAAGCATATTTCCAGAAGGACTGAAAACATAGTACCACAATGATATATGTGCACCCACGTTTATAGCAGCACGATTGGTAATAGCCAGATCTTGGAAACAACCGAAATGAGGAATGGATAAAAAAGATGTGGTATTTTTATACAGTGGAGCACTGCTCTGCCTCAAGGAATGATCATGAAATCTGTGTCTCTTACATTGTTATCTTATGATATGGTTTGTTCTGTTTTGTTCTGTTTAATTTTACCCTCTTCAAAAATAAAAAAAAAACCTTTTCTTTCTTAAGAACATTTCCTTATGAAGCACATTCTCAACTGAAAATGACTATTTACAAATATGCAATAATTTCTACCTATATTCATGTGTGCTCTGCACTTTTAAAAAATATTTTATATCCATTTATTCCTTATTTCCAATATCATTTTCCAGAAAAGAGAAAAGAAAAGTGATGGTGTTTTTTTTGCTGTGAAACAGTGGTTCAAATTAGTATAGATCTCATCACTTAGATCATGAAACAGACATGTTGGTGAGAAAATTTATTGAGCCCTTCTCTTCCAGTTAGGTTTTGTCATACCATCATAATCATATTCATTTTCCTAGCCTAAGTCTCTTACCTTTTTCCTTATTTCTTTATTATCAACCTCTGGAGATAGAGATTTCACTTGTAATACAATAAAACTAAAAAAATTTTAGGTTGACTTTATTGCTTTGCCTAAAGGCAATGTTTTAAAATGTGGGAGGTTTCTTCTTCTGTATGTAAATAGCAAAACATACTAATCCTTTTCAAAGTAAATATTTGTTAAATATCAACAGATTTAATCCTTTCTGACTATGAATGTTTCAGTGTGCCAATCTTTACCTGTCTTCCTGAATATTACATTGCTTGAATTGATAAGTGAACACTACCCAAGACAGGCTTGATTTCTTAAAAAGTACAGTTAATGTGTCATGGTTTATGTCAGTTGCCCCCAGGCCTCATGTATTTGCATTGCATATATTTGACTGGTTTATTGTCTAGTGCTTGGATTGATGGTGTCAGTGCTACACACTCCTAAGGAGTGGAGCCAGGATATGATGTAATGGCAGGAAGAAGGTGTGTCTATCTTTCTTGCCAGTTCCCATTTGTGGTTTGCAGCCACCATGAACTGCAGCCTTGCCATGCCACCCTGCCTTGGAGCCAACTGAGTACCTTCAAAAACTGTAAGAAATAAACCTTTCCTTTCTCAACTTTGGGCATCAGCGACTAGTGAAAAGTAACTAAGACAGAATTTGGTATCAGGAGTGGGGTCATTGAAGTGACAATACCTGACCATGTTTTTCAAGAGACTTTGGAAATGGCTTGTGGGCAGAGTTTAGAAAGGTTTGGACATGTCGCCTGGATGCACAGAGCTGGAGCAACTTAGGTTGTTCTGTAGAGGAGATTCTGGTCAGAGCTCAGGAAACCAGAATGCTGATAAAAAGCCTGATGGTAAAGACCAGGCTTGCAAGGTTTCTGCTGGGAAGGAGGACTATATTGGTTGTTGGACTCCCTATGATGTGTGTTACGGCTTGGCAAAAAGTTTGTCTGCATTTTGCTCATGCCCAGGGACTTTGCCTGGGACTGAGATTAAGGGTAATGGACTGATTAATCTGGCAAAGGAAATTTCAAGGCATTCAAATGTTGAGGCTGTGGCATGGTTATTGTTGGGGGCTTTTAGCCAGCTTTATGTTGCTAATCAAGAACAAAGAGCCCAGCAGGATAATTTAAAACACTGTGAGTTTGGCAAGAAAAAAAAAAAACTCCAGTAAAGCTGTGGATTGTAAAGATAGTGCTGAGACTTGGATTGCTGAGAAGAAACAGAGAGATAAAAAAGATGGCCACTGGGCATACCAGGAAGCAGCAGGTCTCCACCATTTGCAGCCCCAAAACTGAAAAGTAAAACAATTTTCTCAGATGAGAAAGCTTCAGAGTACCATGCTCCAAAATGGTATGGGAGGCCACATGAGGTTCCAAAATGGCAGCAGCCACATGAGGTTCCAAAATGGTGGCAACATAACAAACCTTTTCTTCACAATCAGTCAAACAGAGCCCAGCAATTCAGGCACTCAACCCCTACAGCCAAGAGAGACAAAAGCCTGGCTACTGCTCCAGCTGGCAGCAGACCTTGGCAGCATCCACATGGTGCTGAATTTTTTTTAATTTAAAAGAGAATAAAACAAAAAGGGGCAGTACAGAGCAGATCAGAAGAGGACAACATAGGCAACACAGTACTTTACATTAAGTCAACTGGACATCAACAGTATCTAACACCATATCTCTTAGTCTGCTATAGTTGAGCATAGTTTCAATTACAATAATATCAAACATAACACAATAGTATAAAGCCATGCATATAGTGAAAGAATTACAGGGCTTTCTGAACCGAATAACAGAAAATGATCAATGGGTACTATAATATCTCATTTTTGATAAAAAAGAAAAAAATTTGTTTGAACTATCACACATATTCAAATTCCAATAA
>PVJX010015849.1:0-41657 GCA_004027295.1 Dolichotis patagonum | reverse complement strand
TTTTTTTTGGTTTCCTGTTGCATGAAGTATTGTTTTCCATCCCTTGACTTTCAGTCTATGAGTGTCCTTTTGGGTTAGATGGGTTTCTTGTAGACAGCATATGGTTGGATGTTGTTTCTTGATCCATTCTGCCAGTCTGTTTCTTTTGACTGGCGAGTTGAGGCCATTTACATTAATGGTTGTAACTGTTATATATTGGTTTACTGTTGACATGTTATCTTTCTGCTGTTGTGTCTTTAGCTTTCCATTCTGTTTAATTGTCTGCCTTGCTTGGTGGTTTTATCCCGTGCGTATCTAGAATGTCTTTCAGTATTCTTTGTAGGATTGGTTTTGTGGTCATGAACTTTTTCAGCTGTTCTTTGTCATGGAAGTATCTTATTTCTCCATGCTGGTCTGCGCAGGCTTTCAATCCAAACAGCCCGGGCCACTCTGCGGGTCCCGGAGGTTCGGGTCCCACAGAGTCAGGCCGGGATGCTGGTCTCTGTGAGATATCCTGGGGGTGAAGGGCAGGGATTCGGGCCCAGACAGACCTGGCCCAGATGCTGGTCTCGGGGCAGTTCCCTGTGGATGAAGGGCGGGCCTACCAGTCCCAAACAGTCGCGCCAAGATGCTGGTCTGTGCAGACTTTCAATCCAAACAGCCCGGGCCACTCTGGGGGTCCCAGAGGTTCGGGTCCCACAGAGTCAGGCCGGGATGCTGGTCTCTGTGAGATTTCCTGGGGGTGAAGGGTGGGGCTCAGGGTCAACTTTCTTAGTGAAAGTACTTTACAGGGCATACAGTGTACTTGATACTGTATTAAATAAGACATAGAGTATCTGGTTAAACTGCTCCTGATTCTATCATTCATTGGTCAAATCGTGATACCCACTGTAAATTTCTCCATCAGTCTTTATCTGATGAAAAATGTTTTTGTTTTTGTGGTGCTGAGATCAAACTCAAACCCAGGACCTAAATACATGATAGGTAAGAATTAAGATGAGATTTTTAAACCGTAGCACTATAGATGTATTGGGCTGGATAATTTTTTTTGTAGGGTGCTCTCCTTTGCAGCATTCCTGGCCTCTACTGCTAGATGCTGTAGATGCTATCATGCCTCTCCCTGCCAGTTATAACAACTGGCAAAAAACTGGAAAAAAAAGTCTCCACCCATCACCAAATATCCCTCAGAGGGAGGTGGGGATGAAATTATCCCCAATTGAGAACTACTGATTGTACATTAGTCATTTTTACATAGAATGGTAGTTTTCTAATGGTATCCATATTTATGAGTTAAATTTTTCTGTAAAATTCACTGTTCTTCATTGAACAGTATTACTAGTTTATACAAGAAAGGTAGCATAAATGTTTAATTTTTTCTCTTATTGGCAATTTTCTGAATAGGTGGTCAGGGACCTATATTACTTGCAGTGGCAATTGGTTATTTATTTATTTACTTTATTGTTACTTTTTTGGCTTCCTCTTATGGGATGTAAACACCTGGCTTTTTACAAAAATTTATTTTAAAGAGGGTAAAACTAAACATAACAACAGAACAAAGCAAATCAGAAGAAAACAATGTAAGTGACACAGATTTCAAAGCAAGGTAACAGGAGATCAACACTGACTACCATGTCTCTTGTTTTCCTCTAAATAGTTGTACATATCTTCACACACAATGAATTCATAGAAAACAAAATAGTATACAACTGATCAGAACAGAGTGATGAAGGCATTATAGGCTTTCAAAACCAGACAATAGGAAAGTCAACAATGGCTAACATAATGTCTCTAGATCGCTTTAAAATAGCTGTCCATACCTTCATGTCATATGGGTGTTTTTCAAAAAAATTTTTATTTATTTGCTTATTTTAAACAGAAAGTAAATAACAATAAAACAGTTTCAAAACAGGCTAGTAGGAGAGTAACAATAATCAACACATTGCATATTGGTACATTCACAGTAGTTGTTGAGAGTAAAAGATATAGGCATGAAACATTGTCCAGAAAGTTACTAGCACAAAACTTTCCCCTCAATGAACCAAGAGAAACCAGCTGTAAAACTATCTTAACACTCTTTGTGTGTGTGTGTGTGTGTGTGTGTGTGTGTGTGTGTATTTCCTTTTCCTTCCTTTCCTCTTTCTCTCATCAAACTTGATGCTAAAGATTGAACCCAGGGCCAAGGGTTTAACTCAGTGGCATAAGTGCCTGCTTGGCAAACGCAAGGTCATGAGTTCCCCCTCAAAAAAGATTGAACCTGAGATTTTCCTCATTCTAAGTACATGTTCTACCACTGCACTATATCCCTAGCCCCTGATATTTTTATAATTAATACAGTAGATGGCCAGAATTAATAGTTTTGTGTTTGGGAAAGGCTTAATTAGTACTTAGTTAAAATTAGAAGTACATCAGGCATGATGGTGAACACCTGTAATCCTAGCACTTGGGAGACTGAGGCAGGAGGATCATTGTGAGTTTGAGGTCAGCCTGGGCTACATAATGAGACCCTGTCTCAAAAGAAATTGGAAATATCTGTCCCCCAGTGCCAAGATTGAGATTTTTACATTGCATTTTTTAATAAAGAAATTAAGGATCTGTGGAAAAAATGGGCGATTCAGGGCAAGAAATGTCTGATAAGTTTGGAGCATCTTGTTATACTATCAGAAAGCATGAATCACAGTAAAGTCTGTGGCAGCTATGTTAGGAGGACTCAGGAAATAATTTGGAAAGTCTCCTATTGGCCAAAGGTGGGACAGTTATGAGCATGATAAGAATTTCATGAGTTCATGATGATATTTTCAATAGTAATTATACCACATTGATGCATTATGAAGGAAGCTAGGGAAACAATTAATTTTGAAAACTTACACAGGAATTAGGCATTTACCTTGACTTTTCTGGAATCCATACAGTATCTCAGGCAGCCAAATAATTGGTGAGAGAAAGTTTTATCTTCTTAAAAGGTTTCCAACTAATAAGGAAAAATGGAATATTGCCACTTTGCAATCCCCAATGAAATAATGGTTCCAAGAAATTCACCTGTGGCTGCTAATGACACTGAAATAGAGATAAGCAAACATCATGTGCTTGTGCATTCTAATAGAAGTAACACCTCTAACATACTCTTTTTGCTTTTAAAGTGAAGACCTTGAGCTTGCCAGGCAGCTGCCTTGTTGCTGAGCCTCTTTTTTTGGTACCGGGAATTGAACTGAGGACTTTGTGCTGGCCAGGCAGGTGCTGTGCCGCTGAGCTATAGCCCTTGCACTTTTGTTTAATTGTAGGTTTTTTTGGTTTTTTTGTCAGTGAGCTTATATCCCTGGCCTCTAACATATTCTTGCTGAAAAGTTGAGTCTAGTTTTGATTAGTCTTTTGATCCATCTATGAGTTTATAGGCAGAACACAATAGAAGAATGTGTCGATACCATTGGCTTACAAACAGTGGAATCTATACCTTAGAAGATTCTCTAGGACAAGCGACTCAGTTTCTTCAACAGATGTAAACTGCAAGGAAGTGATCGATGGGATGGGCTGTACCTGTGGTTTTACATATCAGCTATTTGCAGAATGTGGACCCTAGTTGGTAAATAAAATTGAAATAATTTGGAATACATGAACATTTAAATTCCTCCTGGATACTTGATGATTTTAAGATTTGCTATTAATTGTATTGGGTGAGTTAATTGTGTGATTACATTTTAAAAACTTTCAGAGTGGTGGTTCTCAACAGGTTGAGATTTTGCTTCTAAGGAGACCTGGCATTATCTGGAACATTTTGATTCTCATAACTTGGGGACTAGGGAATGGGATGGATCATCTGCTACTGAGATCTAGTGGGTAGAGGCTGAGGATGCTGCTAAATATCTTACAGTGCATTGGATGTTTAAGAATTAAATGGCCAGATATAGTAGTGCATGCCTATAATTGCAGTGCTTGAGAGGCAGAGGACTGAGGATTACTGCAAATTTGAGGCCAGCTTGGATTACATAGTGAGTTCAAGTCCAGTCTGAAGAAAACAGAAAGAATTTGACCAAAATGCTGAGGTTGAAAAATTGTATTGCAGAGATTTATGCTGAAATATTTCCTGATAAAATGATACATCTGGGTTTTGCTTCAAATATTCTGGGAGGAGGCAGGAAGTGGGTAGGGTTACAGATGAGTTGATAGTTGAAACTGGATGATGGGTCTATGGAAGTTAATTTTATTCTATTTTTTCTCCATTTTAAAATTTGTTTATTTCGTAATAAAAAAGTTAAGTATTCGTATGTATTAAAATGTGTACTTTTTATATTCTTGGTGGTTTTGGTTAGAATGCAGAATATATAGTAGGTGTGTGTTATGTGAGTTTTTCCTTTCCTCTCTTTGCAGATTATTGCTATAGCAGCTTTGGTCCATCACCGTTTTGCGTTAGATAAAGCACCCCCACAGCCTCCCTTTCAGTCACACTTTTGTGGTATGTATTTTTAAAGCTGGTTGGCTAAATATCTTGATTTGAGTTTGCTACTTTTTAAGCTATTACATCAGCAACTTGTTTTTCAAAAAATTATTTTTCAAGGATAGTGTGTATTGTTAAAGAAGGTTGTTTTCAGCTATGGAAACAAGGTTCACTGGCCACAGTTTTCTGTGTGATGAAGCAAGATGCCAAGGAATAAATGAATCTTTACTTGTTTGGAAAGAATTATCAAAAATACCAAATTAGAATTGAGTTGTGCAATGTATAAAATTTAATAGGTGAAACAGACCTACAGAATTCTACATCTGTGTTTTATGAGCCAGTTTCCAGGAAGATTCTGACATGCTCCATGTAGAGGGCTTGCTCAGTTAAATAATGATTTGGTTTTTATAAAAAGTCGGGATAAAGAGTAATACCATTGCTCTATTATGTTTACTGGGTTCTTTTTCAGTCCAGAACCAGAACCAGAGGTTAACTTAAGCAGTCTCTCCTTGCTGGTTTCTTGAGTGCTGTATTTGGAAAGTGGTACTAGGAAATATGTAAGGAGGAGAGTATGTAGCATGATTATTGTAAAGTTTTATCCCTTAAGTGGGTGGGACACATGGAGCAAAATGATGATGGTAGTCTGGAAAATATGTGGAAAAGAGCAGTTATCAGCTCATTTCAACATGTATTTATTCACCTGTGTGTATAACACTGTGCAAAACATAAAGAGTCAGGCATGGCTGGGCAGGGTGGTGTACATCTGTAATCCCAGCACTTGGGAGGCAGAGACAAGAAGATCACTGGGAATTCGAGGCCAGCTTGAGATACATAGTGAGTTCAAAGCCAGCCTGAACTACAAAGTGAGACCCTGTCTCAAAAAAACCAACCAACCAACCAACCAACCAACCAACTAACCAAACAAACAGAAAAAGCTGAACGTATTTGTAATCCCAACACTGAGGAGGCTAAGACAGGAGGATAGCCATGAGATTGAGGCCAACCTAAACTATGCAGTGAGAACTTGTTTCAAACAAATAAACAAGAACCAAACAAAACAAAAAGCTGTTATATATGGCAGGGAACTTAATGGTGTGCTAGGGGAAGCTTTACTTTCCCAATTTTGAGAACTTTGAGCTGAAGTCCTCCATCATGTACTGATTCTTTGGTGGTGGATATTCAGGAAAGAATATTGCAGTCATTCTGACTTTGGTGGATAGCAAATGTTTGATTAAAGCAGTTTTAATAGTAGTTGTCTGTGTTTAGCTATTTTGAGGCGCAACAGCGTGGCTAGTGCTTGACCCTCTTTAATCCTTAGAGATTGGGGAAAATTTTATTTATATTTAATATAATTTACATTTGTAAAAATGCATTGTGTGTTTACTTGAAATTGGACTAAGGTGGGTGTTGGAATCTTCCTTTTCACAGTTGTGTCTAAGCCAAAGGACTGTATTTTTCCATGTGCTTTCAAAGAAGTCATTAAGAAAAAGGTAAAGAACTCATTGTTTATTACTTTTAAATGTGAACTATCTGTTTGGAAAGAGAATAAGAGGATGGTATGGGCTAGTAGAAACAGGCTGTTCTGTGTTTTAATTTATTAGATCGAGTCTTGCTAGATTGCAATACAGCATGAACACTTTCATGATAGCTATAATTTGTATTGTTTCACTGCTGGGTGGCTCTGATTTGAATCCTGTGGGCTTGAGCCATTGGTGGTACATGCATGACTGTCCCATCAGGCAGCTTGTACTGCTTCTCAGGGGGAGTCTTTGATTATAGTAATGCAAAGAAAGGCATTGAATTAGCAGGCAAGATGTCATCATTTCTTAAGGAAAACATTAAAATGCTGTAATAAAATTGTAATATAGCTGATTTGTAGTACAGCAGTTGTAAACACACATTATATGCACCAATAGTGGCATACTTAAAAGATTTCCATGTTAAAATTTAGTAGAGAATTATCGATAAACTTCACGAATATAAACAAATTTCTTTTAATTTAGTGATATAAATCCATGTTGATTGTTGTAATATTTTAAAATTGGTTTGAATAGTATTAATATTTATACTTGGGCAGTAATTATTTAAATTCAAACACTAACTAGATTTGATCAATTCATAGACTTTATTTTATTAGCAAAAAGACCAATAAAAGTGATTAGATCCATTTGTACCACCATTAGTATAAGCCACCTGATAAGACAGTTCTGCGTGTAGCACCAGTAGTAGAAGCTGGCCAGTGGGACAGTCGTGCACATACCACTAGTTGTTCAAGCTGGCAGAACATGTTAACCCATTAAATTGTGCTAGAAATCTAAAACTAGAAACATTATTTAACAGTGTTTAAATGCTTTAGCACCTAGAAATAATGTAGTTGTGCATTGTATCAGTAGGTAGATAGGCTCAAACCCACCTTCATATAGCTTCATTGGAAGCTTTTCCAAAATGAATGATGGTATGATTACTGGTTTAGAAGGTGCTGGATAAAGCCCCTCCCCAGCATGTGGGTCATCAAATAAGTTGGAAATCTCTGGTTGTTAAAGGGCCATGTTTTGGCAAGGTTGACATTACCTAGCCAGAATTGATCATTGATCTCTAAACTCCCAATATGCTCCATGAAGAAGTTTTCATGGGCCCTTAGGGAAATGGAGGTGTTGGGGGAGAGGGGGCAGTATAATGTAGTGAGTTTCTCACAAAGGTGAATGCATTCAATTGAAGAATTTCTTTTTGGGGAGAGTGTAGGTTGTTTCTTTTGTGAAACAGTGGTGTTGATACATTTATACCTTTGTCTGTCCTTACTTGACAAAATTAAAAGTAACAATGCCAGGTTCCACTTACATTATTTTAAGTTGGCTTGAGAAGCCCAGTAGCTGGGGTGTACTATTAGATTAAAATGTTATTTATGACATACCCTTAATTACTTATTCAAGTAAAATGGGCCGGGAGAATTCTCTTAGAGTCTAACTGGCGTTTTTTTAAACCAAGCTAGCTATAGAAAACAACCATCAATTTTCATTTTTAAGAGATTTCTAATAAAAGCAGATCTTTTAAATACCTGATTTATAGGCAGTAATCCAGGTTGAAGCCTTTTGTGTGAAGATAGATTTTATTTATAATTGAAAAATTGTAATTCTCAAATACATGTTTGTTTTAGTCTAGTTTCTTATTTGTTCTTATACCACTATTTGAAATTAGTTGATAAAATCCTTGGAATCTTTTTCCCTGATAAATACATAAATAGTGACGTCTACCAGGGATTATGTAGGAAAGTAAGTAATGTTTTGAAAGATAGTCTGATTTAGATGCTTTAAAATATGTCCAGTGCACAAACATGTCTCTGTGGAAGGACATTTTTGCTCTTGATGTTAACACTTAGTGTTTTGCTTTATTCATGTACATTTTATTAGAATGAGCTCCTCAGAGATTTTGTGCAACTATTATTGCAAAACCTGGATTCAGAAATTTCATTGCTGCATTTAGTTTTGTAATGAGTGCTTTCTTTTTACTGTGAAAAATTTTATCCTTGTTAAACAAGCCAAGCTATAGCACTTTCTATAGTCAGTGACTAATATGTTTTTATCTAACAGAAATTGAAGGTTGAGGTTGCTGAAACAGAAAGAACACTGTTAGGTTTTTTCCTTGCCAAAGTTCACAAACTTGATCCTGATATCATTGTGGTAAGTAGATGATTGATCATGTGGTAAAGTTCTTCATTCCTTGGCTCTTCTCAGTGTAATTTATTTGTCACTTACTTTTTATTGGTTATTTAGTTTTGAGCACCGAAGAATATTTTCAGTGAAATGACTTTATGGACTGGTAAGAATTGCTGTATTTTCTGTTAATAGAAAGGGAGAGAGAATCCTAGCCTACTATAAGATAATTTTTTCCAATATAAAGCAGCTTTTGCATTATTGTTGAAGTTTAGGATATTCCAGTTGTTACACTTAGAGACAAGCACATCAGTAAGTGCGTATGCATAAAATATTAGTATCTTCAAAATTTTTGCCTAGTGGCCTAGTTGTGTCGTGGTCACAGGGATTTAATTCCCTTGCAATGACACAAATCACAAAGCTTAAGTATTTTAATTTTATGACTGCAGCAGATCTCTATGCATATTCCTTTAAGAGCTCAGAATTAGGAATTTTTACTCTTGTCAGTATCTTTCTAATAAAAAAATGAGAGCTAATCATTAAATCATTTTGCCCCAGTTCCTAGGAGCCATAAAACAGTATATATTTGCTTTTATATATCCTTTGGCTTTCCTTTGTTCGTAAGCTTCATAATAGAAGCACCTGTTTTGTCTTTTTTTCCCTGGGTTAATGGATCAAATTATATTTTTTTTCAGAGGAAGGGAAGCTATGGATACCTATATTTTTATTGGTCTGAATTATTTTAAGCCATCTATTTTTAATAAGCAGGCATGTAAATAATATTATTTACATGAAAATTGGAAATCATTATAAAAATGGAAAATTCGGCGCATTTTTGAGTTATTTTCTACTCTATAGTTCTGTTTCCTTGTTTTTAAGTTTCTTGTATTTTGCACATTGATTAATGCTTTAACTCAGTAGTGTTTAAACTCAGGTTTTTAAAGAAGAAACCAAATGCAGTTCCAGAGTTTTCTAAGAGGTCTTATGTCAGGTGTCACGCAATATAGGTGGGCCCTTTGTATTTGAGGAATCAAAATGGAATTTTTGAATATAGCTTTTACTGATAATCTAAGAAATGTGGAACATTAAAAATTTGCATTTGCCTCTGAGACTGTGAGGCATGAGCTGCAAATTAAAAGACATCATATGAACCTTGCATCAATTAGTATAAAATAAAGTTTATTCCAGCAATCTGTGTAGCAGCCTTGTTAATGTCAAGGCTAATGAATGCTGCTGATGAATAAATTCCTCAAGAAGAAAGGACCCACAATCGGAGGTAAGCTCATGATGTTTTCAATTAGAGACCAGAAAAAGAAAGGGCAAAGAAATTCTGTGCATTTGAAGATACATCCTCTAATTTGCGTTTGTTATAATGTTATTGGCTGCCTCCCTTTTCTGACTAGGGTCATAACATTTATGGGTTTGAACTGGAAGTGCTGCTGCAGAGAATTAATGTGTGCAAAGTTCCTCACTGGTCCAAGATAGGTCGACTGAAGCGATCCAACATGCCAAAGCTTGGGGTAATAATAATTCTCAAAATATTACTTCTTATTTGGCTTTTTTCTATGGGGTAAGCTATCAGGGAACATAATACAATTTTTACAATATGAATTGGTTGTCTTGTTGTAAAAACTTCAGTACATTTTAATTTTGGCACTAAATGTCTTTACCTTTGAATGTAGCATTTTATTTGTGAAAACCAATGATAGTTTTTAAAATCAGCAGTTAGAATCAAGGAATAGTGAACAAAGAAAGCAGCTACATATTACTTGATAATAGTCTCCACATCTAGGAAGAGGATGGGAAGAGTGAATAGAAGAGAGCTGATGTGGAATATAAGAAAGCAATGGGATAAGTGCTTTTTGTTGTAGTTACCTCTCATAGCAACTCCAGTTTTATAAGGCATTTTCAGAAAGGTAACATAATTTGCTCAAGGTCATATAACTAATAAAGGTAACAACTGAGATTTGAACCCAGATTCTTACAGCTCATATTTTTTTTATTCAAGGTCAAGGTCATGTACCTAATAAAGGGAACAAGTGAGATTTGAACCCAGATTCTTACAGCTCATATACTTTTTTATTCTTCCTACTTGCGTCACATGGGCAGGTTTTGGTGGTTTTTCTGTGGAGTGCCTTATACTTAAGCCTGGTACTGCTCAGTACTTAAAATCTTATTTTACCTAAGACTCATAAATAAAATGTTGCCTCATCAGAGAACTTAGACATCAGTGCCTTTTATGATGCTCTTTAGAGGATTCTACTGCTATGGGATCAAGAGTTGGGACTACTGTTCATATGTCTTTTCCTGTTCATATCTTGTAAGCTGTTAAGTCATTATTAGCACTTCATTTTAGTTGCTAGCTAACTCTTTGTCTCTTTAAGTTTTTCTTTATATAACATTTTTTAGTGGAATCTATCTTGATCACTATTTGAGATGCAGTTCTCCCAAATTCCTTATCCATCTCACCCTGCTCTATTTTTCCTCTTTTGCCATATATTTATTACCCCTTAAAACTATATTATTTCTTGTTTATGTTACTTCTTATGTATCTCAAATGAAGTCTTTAATCTTTATTTTTTTCACTACTGTATCCAAGGTGGCCAAAACAGTATCAGATATATAGCCAGTGTTCAAAAATATTTGATAAATGGGAAGAATGGGAATTTATCATTGTACTTTTTGGTGCTAACTGCAAAATAGGATAGACTGGTGTTGCTTCTTTTCATGGGGTTTTCTGTTTGGCCCTACGTTGTAGAGCCGGAGTGGATTTGGTGAAAGAAATGCTACCTGTGGCCGAATGATCTGTGATGTGGAAATTTCTGCAAAGGAATTGATTCATTGTAAAAGCTACCATTTGTCTGAACTTGTTCAACAGATTCTGAAAACTGAAAGAATTATAATTCCAGTGGAAAATGTGCGAAATATGTACAGGTACGAGCCTGTTTTTGTCAGATTTGTCAGTCTTGAAATTAGCAACAGTAGCATGTGCCCTTTACTGTCCTCATGCTAGAGGGACCTGAGTCAGTGGGTGCCATGGAGCAGAAAATTAGTCATGCCAGCACCACTGTGTCTATTATTTTCATTATTTGAATTGGTTTATCTCTTGGGTTATTTGATCAGTTTATCTCCACTCTCTCGCCTGTCATATCTCTTGATGTTTGATAATAGTAATTTGGAAATTGATATGAATTTAAATTTCCACCCTTAATTCACTTATTCAGGAACTAGTATAGATATTTTGGAAATTAAAAATTGAGAAATCATTAAATTGTTTATAGTTACTGCTTGCTGATTTTGTTTTCTTTCTTTCCTCTTCTCTCTATTTTTTATGTTTTGGTACTGGGAATTGAACTCACAATGTTGCACTTGCCAGGCAGGTGCTGTGCTACTGAGCTGTATCCCCAGTGTTCCTTTCCTTCTCCCTTCCTCTCCTTTTCTTTTCTTTTCTTTTCTTTTCTTTTCTTTTCTTTTCTTTTCTTTTCTTTTCTGTGTTGGGGATCGAACCCAGGGCCTGTTCATGCTAGGCAAATACTGTACTGCTGAGCAATATCCCCAGTCTTGCTTATTTCTTAAATAATGTTTCTGTTCTCTTTTTTGGCCATTTCTCATGCTTTCCTGCTTTTTTCTCCTGAATTGTTGGGCTGGTGCTCTTTTTTGATTATGTCTCCACTCTAGATAATTACATCAGGTCTTTGAAATTTAAATACTGATGCCTCTCACCTATCTTCAGCTTGGGACTCCCCCCACCCTGAAATTTCAGGCTCATATATCTACCTGCCTATTTTATGTGGTGTCTAATATGAAACTCAGCTTATTAAAACTGAGTTTCTGATTTTCTCCCTCAAGATTCTTTCTATGTCTTTCCTTATTAAACTAATGGCAACTCTTTTTCCATTATGACAAACCACCATCTTCTTTCCCCTGGATTACTGGATGTCTTAGTCCATTTTCTGTTACTAAAAGCACAATGCTGTAGACTGGATAAGTTTTAAAGGAAGCAGGTTTAGTTTGGCTTATTGTTTGGGAGCTGCATTTAGTGATGACCTTCTTTCCTGGGAAAACTGGGGTGGTGCAGAGCATTGCCTGGTGACAGAGGGTGCAAGTCAGTATCTTCTGGTCTTTGCTTTCTTCTTATAAAGCCACTCGTATTCAGTCATGGGTTACTTGAGTTTTTACCCTTATAATACCTCACAATGAGGATTAAACTTCAACCTAAATTTCAGAGGGGTCAAACCATATTCAAACCATAGCACTGGGTTTTGTATAATAATCTCCCTGCTTTTGTGCTCATCTCCTTGTGATCTGTTTTCAACCCAGGACCAGAATTATCCTGCTAAAATTAAATCTGCTCAGTATCTCCCAGTATCTCTGTTTTGTTAACTCTGAACTTATCTCCTGCTTCTGTCTCCATCATTCTCTGGGCCAGCCTTATTGATATCCTTCCATGTGATGGAACTGCTCAGCTCAGGGCCCTTGAATGTGCTGTTCTTTCTTCGCAGAATGCTCGTCCCTCAGATCTCCACTCAGAAAGCTTGCTCCTTCACTTCTTCCAGGTCTTTATTTTCAGTGAAGTTTTCCTGAGTTCTCTAACTAAAAGTTTAGCTTCTGCTCCTGATACTTTATATTCTTTTTGCTTCTTAACACTTAGCATCATATAACATACCATATTTAATTTTATGTGTTATACTCTGTCCCCTCCGTAAGGACAGGACTTTGTTTTGGTCACAGCCAGTGCCTGACACAATAAACATACAGTACACACTTATTTGATTGATTGAATGAAAGGATTTAGGTAGTTTTCAGGTTTGTAGTTAACGTATCACTATGGAATTACTGTGTGCCTGTGTTTCAGAGAAGGGCACTAGGATCAATGCTATGAATGAATTCCTAATTATATGCTGATCTTATTTTAAATCGCTTCTAAAGCCAAGGTTCTGTTGCTCTGAAGTAAGTTATACCAAAAATTTCTTGTGATATTATATGAAGTTCTGATTATAGTCATTGTTTCTTTTAATTACTTGATTCTGTTTCATTCTTACTTTTCTGTACAGTGAATCTTCTCATCTGTTGTACCTGTTGGAACACACCTGGAAAGATGCCAGGTTCATTTTGCAGATCATGTGTGAGCTAAATGTTCTTCCATTAGCATTGCAGATCACTAACATCGCTGGAAACATTATGGTAAATTTAACTTAGAAAGGGGGAAAAAGCATTTCCTGTTGGATTCTGTGTTTGCTTGGGGTAGTTGTTATATGATAATGAGTCTAAATGCATGCTTATAAAATGAGTAACTTGGATTCTGAAAGCTGGGTTTCTTTTGTAAAAGGAAGAACTGGTTGGGAGAGGGGGAGGAATGCCAGGTGCAGTGTGTTGAAATTTGGGCAAAAATAAGGATCATCTCTAACATCTGAATGTGTCTGGTGGAATAGTCCATTTTGGAGTAAGGAAATAGCCAAGTTGTCAATATTTTAAGCTCTCTTTGTCTCCTTTAACTATAGAGCTTAAAGTGTTAGAAATAATTTAATATATTTTAAAAAGCAGCCTTTGTTGTTAGTAGTTTTGAGGAGGCATCATGATTAAATGAACCAATTCAGAGTTGCTTTTGTTTGTTGTAGTTTTGAGCTCAAATTTTAAAGAGAAATTCTATTTAATAGTCCAGGACACTGATGGGTGGACGCTCTGAGCGTAACGAGTTCTTGTTGCTGCATGCATTTTATGAAAACAACTATATTGTGCCTGACAAGCAGATTTTCAGAAAGCCTCAGCAAAAACTGGTGGGTCCAAAATTATACAGTATTTTGCCTTTTCTTATCCCTCCTTTTTATTACCTAGATAGCTTTTTTTTTGCTGTGATAACATCTGCTTCCAAAATAATTCTGTGTATACTGGAAACCATGTCAAGTGTGTTCTGTTTGTGTTTGTGTGGTTGACTCCTCAGCTTTTCTCTATGAAGACAAAATTATTTGTGAAATATGAAGTTCTTTGAAGGCAACATTTAGATTCTCTGATAAAGGACCGTATATGGAAAGTGTTTCACTGCTAAGCCCTGCCAAGAGCTAAATGTCAGTTAAGCCATTATTTCCCTAAACCTATCAGTCTTTATGTTGTATTTTTCTATAAACATTGACTATCCCTAATCTGAAATGCTTGGGATTGAGTTTCAGATTTTGTTTAGATTTTGGAATATTTACATATAGGTAATGAGATATCTAGAGGATGAGATCGAAGTTTAGTTATGAAAATTCATTTTCTCTTTCTCTCTCTCTCTCTCTCTCTCTCTCTCTCTCTCTCTCTCTCTTTATGCAGTTCAGGCAGGCCTTGAGCTCGCTTTGTAGCCCAGGCTAGTCTCAGACTTGCAGTGATCCTCCTGCCTCAGCCTTCCAAGTGCTGGAATTACAGATGTGTGTCATCACACCTGGCTTATTTATTTTCATACACACTTTTTACAAACAGCCTGCAAGTAATTTGCCGCAATGTTTTTAGTACACATAGGTTTGACCAGCATCTGTCACATGTGCTCAGGTGTGGCATTTTCTACCTGTAGCATCATGTTAATAACTCAAAACATTTCAGATTTTCAGATTGGGGATATTCAACCTGTATGATTATGATCAGTACAATTAGGTTTCTGGAGTGGCCTTTATGACATTGGAACTAAAACTTAGCTTTGCTGTTGTTTTATCGACATTGATAGTAAATGATTTAGAGTGGGAATTGAATGTTAAAAGGTGATTCAGGTTATTGTATTTGCTTGTTTTGTGACATCAAAATTGTCACAGCAATTGTTAATTTGCAACTATTTAACTGCTGCAGAAGTATTGACTGTTGACTATTAAATTATTTGGGGATGGATTTTCAGAATATGAACATACTCATTTTAAGGTATTCCTGCTAATAATAAGCTAGGTGTGGTGATGTGTCATAGTTCCTAGTCCTAGTTTCTTGGGAGGCTGAGACAGGAGAATCAGCTGAGTTCAGGAGTTTGAGGCCACCAGGGGAAACAGAAACCCCATCTCAAAAACATTAATATGCCACGTATAGTGACAGCCGTCATCTTGCTGCTTGGGAGGCTGAGGAGAAGGATTTATAAATTTGAGGTCAACTGGGCCCACAGAGTGAGACCTTGTCTCAAAAAAAATGAAGGAAAAAAAAGAACAATGATAAGAAAAGAAAAAGAAGAATAAAGAAAATGAAACGTTTTATATTTCTACATTATTAGTGTTAAAGTAATGTATGGATCCATTTTACAATCTCAAATTTTTTATAATATAAAAAGCATATTTTTAATCATTGATTGAAAAATACAGAATTTTTATGAATTCAGGAACATTTAAGAATAGAATTTGTATGTTCATTAACTCATGGATTTGTTTAGGCAACTACCATGCTTGTCATTCATTTAGATTCCTAAATATTTATAATAACTGTCTTTCCCCACAGGTAGCACCACTGACTAAAAATAAATAATGTATGCTAAAATTTAGTACTATAGGGTGAGGGATATAGCTCAGCAATACAGTGCCTGGCTGGCAAGCACAAGGTCTTGAGTTTGATTTCTGGTACCAAAAAACCACAGTAGTATAAGTGGAGAAGAAGAAATAATAAACCTTATTAATTAGCTAATTAGTTGCTGGCTGGTGAAGTTGTCTTTCCATTTGACATTAGGGAGATGAAGAGGAAGAAATTGATGGAGATACCAATAAGTACAAGAAAGGACGCAAGAAAGCAGCTTATTCTGGAGGCTTGGTTTTGGATCCCAAAGTTGGTAAGGTGGCCAGTGGTTTGTTTTGCCCCTGGAGTTGAGGAATTTCTTCATATAGCTAGACTTGAGAAACTAGAAGACCTGAATGCAATTGCATCTTGGAGGTCAGCAAATAAATCTCACGGTGGATTTATTTCTTTTAGGTATGTGAACGCCAGTCATCCAGCATAGGATAAATGTGAATGCTTTTGCTGTGATCCATTAGTTATTTTTATGGACATTGAAATTCAAATTTCATACAATGTTTATGTCTCAAGATACTGTTTTTTAATCTTTTCTAGCCACTTAAAAATGTAAAAATGCTTATTTTACGAGCAGTAGAGGAATAGCTAGCAGGCTGGATTTGGTCTCCACATAGTTTGCCAAACCTTGGTCCAGTATGGAGATGGTTATTTGTCCTGTGGTGGGAGCACCTGTTTTCTCTTTATTCTGTGTGTGCGGGGCAGGGGGCAGGGGGCTCTGCTTCTGCCCAGTGTTCTAGAAACTACCAAATTGAACTTTAACAGGAGAATCACTTTGCACTGTTGTCAAGAATAACAAAGATGTTTTGTAGCATACAAAGCTAGAAAGGAAAAATTTTTTAAACTTAACCATTTCCAAGCACTGATTAATTTCTGCTCACAGGCAGAAATTAATCCACTATTGCCTGTGAGCAGAAATTAATGTGAATTTTATCAATTAACACTTTGAATAGGAGACCTTTTTTTGGTGGAGATGCCGGGGATCGAACCTGGAGGCTCATACAGGAGACTTTTTTTTGACAAGAGAGATTTAATTGGAATAACACAGAGCAGTAGTACTTTGATGTTAGACCTGTACTTGAATGCTGACTTTGGGATCTTGGGCTGCCTGTTTAACTTGTAAGCATCAGTTTCCTCTCCTGCAAAACAGATACAAATGTAATCTACCATGGAGTGATTTAAGGAATAAATGGATTGGGCATAGCATCTGACACAGGTGTAAGCTGTCTGTATATTTGCCTTATTAATACTGTCTTAATAGTGGACATTTATTTTTATTCAGTTTCTTCTCAAGGTGAAGATAACATTTATAAATGTCCTAGAGAAATATAGTAGCTTTCTGTTCACTCTTTGCAAGTTAAAAGGGTGTATCGTTCCACTACTGACATTTATATATACATCTGTTGTCTGATTTTTAGCACGGTGTCATTATGGGTAAGTGGGTTGGCTGTTACATTCTTTGAAGGTCTTTGTAAAAAAATAAGTATAACCACTCACTGGGGTTTATTTTGGGGTACAGTAGGTGGGAAGGAATGTTTGCTTGATGGAGAATTTAAGAACAAATTTTTAAAGTGAATATGATGCCTCTCTCAAATAATTGACACGAGCTGGCATTTGTCGACAATAGTGGAACCCTTTGGGACTGATAGGTAAAGGACTGGTTATAGCTGATTCCAAGGAGAAACAAAATCTTTTCAGACCTCTCCTTTTGTGATCTAGGAATTCACTCTAATCGAAGTCATTTTGTGATGTGACAGTTGACTTTTTAATTTGTTTTGTCTGCTTCACAATGCTAGATAGTATTTAGTTTCTACCATACCTTATATTGTACTTCTGATGTGATGTTTTGACAATGCTTTTCTTGAGACTTTTTATGATCATGTGTGTCTTTTTTATTTTAGGTTTTTATGATAAATTCATTTTGCTCCTGGACTTCAATAGTTTATATCCTTCCATCATTCAGGAATTTAACATTTGTTTTACAACAGTACAGAGAGTTGCTTCAGAGTTACAGAAAGCTGCAGAGGTTGGTATTCCGCTGGGGGCTCTTGAGGTCTGTGTATAAAAGTATTGCTTGCTGGGGATGATATAGCATTTACCTGTAATCCCTGGACTCTGATGCTGAGGCAGGAGGATTGCAAGTTTGATCCCAGCCTGGGAAACTTAAGTGAACTTAGGGAGACCTTGCTTCAAAAACAAAAAACAGCAACAAAAAGCAACACAGCACAAAAAGGCTAGGGATGAAGCTCAGTGTGAAGACTCTGAGTTCAATCCCCAGTACTGCAAACAAACAAAACAAAAAAACAGCAACAAAAAAAGTATTACTTAAAGCAGGAAGAGAGCCATAGTGGTTAGTATTCTAGTTTTTCCTGTTAAAGGGTACGTTAACTATGCCCTTTTGTAGTTGTCAAAAAGAAGGGCTGGGCCAGAGGAGACTCAAACTGGTTTTGTGTCTTTTTAACAACAGTGTTGTTGAGGTATAAGTCACATACTATACCAGCCACCTATTTATAGTGTACAGTAATGACTTTTCATGTATTCAGAGTTTGAAACCATCACCACATTTAGCTTTAGGGCATTTTCATTATTCTCCAAAGAAACCTTTTAACTGTCATCTCCTTCAATCCCTTTATCTCTCCCTGCCTGTATAGATTTACATATTCTGGACATTTTGTATAGATGGAGACATAGAATAAATAGCCTTTTGTATCAATTACATTTTCACTAAACATAATGTTTCCAGGGTTCATTTGTATTGTGGTATGTATTATTAGTTTCTCATTCCTTTGTATTGCTGAATAATATTCCTGTCTGTATGTGGGACAGGAATATTTTTCACATTCTATTTATTCTTGTCCTCCTCCCTTCCCCCTCCCCCAACTTCCTCCCTTCCTAGCTGAAGATGTCTATATGCCCTCTGTCTCCTTAATTTACATGTCAGTGACTTCCAGCCACCTGCCTAGGAGCAGATTTTCACTTCCAGTTGCACATTCCCAAAGGGAGAATTTGATCAGCTTGCCCAGGTCAGTGAGCATCCCTGCTCCTATCACCTGTGACTACAGGAGTGATTCACAGAGCACAAACCTGGCAGACTAGAAGATAATTTTACAGAGATGGTACTAGGTAGACAGCCCCCCAAAATAGTAACTGCCTTCCATCAATGTTTTTAGGGCTCTGTCCTGGTACCATATCAGAGCTGTGGTAATTATTATCCAGCCTGCTTCCCCAACTGCCGCTTATCACTGTTTTTTTGAGCTTTCTGGCTTGAATTCTGAATATATAATAGAATCATTTCAGAGTGGAAGGACCTTAGAGGTTATCTAACAAATGCAAGTAGCAATTTATAGATTCTGTTGTCATTTTCATATACAGTACCTCATTTGATCTTCAGAATAGTTAGTGTTACATAGGTAATATTGGTAGAGCTGGTAGCAGATTATAAATTTCTTGACTAGATCCTTTCAGTTAACTTTTTATCTGACTCCCATGGTTGCTGTAAATAAATTGAAGTGTATACCAGTATCTCTTTAGTAACTGTATGATCATTATGTGCTATATTGGAAAACAATAAGTCCGTATTACTATTTTTTTTTTGGAACTGGGAATTGAACTCAGGACCTTGTGCTTGCCAGGCAGACATCATGCCACTGAACTATACCCCCAGGCTCCCTGTTACTATTTTTTTTTTGGTGCCAGGGATTGAACTCATGACCTCCTGCTTGCCAGGCAGGTGCTTAAGCCACTGAGCTAAATCCCCAGACCTCCCTGTTACTATTGAAAGCATATTTATTCTTGAAGATACTGATCTTTATAAAATCAGGATTCTTTGTAGAGACTGGATAATCAAATGGCATTGACTTGGCATACTTTAAGCCAAGAGGTTTATTTTTAATTTTGAAAGGGCAAATATGCCTGGCTTTTCTTTGCAGTCTGTTAATAGAATTAATAGAAGCTTCAGAAAAATGGTCTAATGCTTTTCTTGCTTTTTCCTGCTGTAAATTTTAAGAAGACTGCTGGTTGATTTCTAAAATGTTGCTATTCTTCTGCCAATTGCCAAGCAATTTATAGGTAAAAGGTACTACATAAATGCTAAGGAATATGTTTTATTAATTTTTAGAAAATGTCATGGCCTATTTAAATGTGCTCCATATTCTTAAAAGAAATTTGCTCATTTTAGTATTTAGCTTTTTATTTTTAGTCTAAAACATTTACAACAATTGTTATGATAGTTTTAAAATTCTATAGCATTTTGTTTGGTTGTACAAATGATTTAAAATCGTTTAGCAGCTGGTTATATTTTTTATCCTAGAAGTCTGAGCATTTTTAATTTAGAAACAATTTTCCCAAACATGTTGCTCCTCTATCTTGTTGAAGGAAGGATGGTAGCACGTGTAAAAATCTGATCCTTAATTAGTGAGTAACTGCAGGTGAGATAGTGGGAAGGCTAGGCTGATATTGTGTGGAGAAAAGGGCAGTGCCTTGCAACCCACTCAGTTCTTTCTTATATTGTCCAGACATTATTGATCTCTACTTGTATAACAGAGACACTTAAAGACATGGGGTGATGTTCCTACCAAATATATTTTAGGAATTTATCTTATCAAAGTTTAACTTGTCTGAAATTTCTCATGTGTTTATCAGGATGGCGAAGAAGAACAGATCCCTGAGTTGCCAGATGCAAGCTTAGAAATGGGCATTTTGCCCAGAGAGATCCGGAAGCTGGTAGAGAGGAGAAAACAAGTGAAACAGCTAATGAAGCAACAAGATTTAAATCCAGACCTTGTTCTTCAGGTATGTCTTTTCACTACAAGACTTCTGAATGGCAGTTTTAGCTTTAACAGTTTGATTGGTATAAAGGACACTGTGCATAAGTGCATGTGCTGTATCTAAGCAGGATCTTTCTGAATTCTAGGAGCTTTGAAGTCTGCATTTAACTAGTCTTAGGAGGTTGGGGCATTGTGAATCTGGGAGAACAGGTTGGCTATTTTAATTAAAAGTTCTTTTTTTCCCCAGAGATATCAACGGAGTTCTCTTCTTATTGGTGATGTAGAAAGATACCTAATATAATGGTTAAACATCTGCAAATATTGTTTATTTTTTTGTTTTTGTGTGGCCTGCAGTATGACATTAGACAAAAGGCTTTGAAGCTTACAGCGAACAGTATGTATGGTTGCCTGGGATTTTCCTACAGCAGATTTTACGCCAAACCACTAGCTGCCTTGGTGACATACAAAGGAAGAGAGGTAAATGTTGTAATGATATCATATCTAATATGAATGCATTTTAAACTATGCATGTTACAGTGTGGGAGAGTCAAGTTTGTTACCTAGTTATCCCGTTTCAGGTATCCCTTTTTAGAACCACTGTGAGAAAAGTAAGCATTTAAATACGAATTCATTCATCAATCCTGTGTATTTGTATGTGTGTGAGTGTATGTTTATTGAACATCTATGGCCAGGTTTTGCTGTAGCTCTGGGGCAAGACCTATAGGTCCCTGCTGGGCCCAGGCTTTGTATTCTACCCAAAATGGTAGGGAAGGGGAGACCTGGCCAGGGACATAGGTTAGGGAAGAGACTGTTTGGGAAAATAGATTGTAAATAAACAAATACAAAAATGACTAAGATAGTATGATAGGAGTAAATATTCTGTAGATAATTAAAACAGGATGTGGCTTAGAGATTGTTTAGATGACTAATTTAGATTGGTCAGATTAGGCTTCTTTGAGGAGGTGACATGAAAAAACTAGTTTTGTTTGCCAGTACTTTAATTTGGAGTATGAGAGAAAGGGACAAATAAGGAGGATGGCTATGGGAGCCTTTTAATTAAGATGGAGAGCACTCAGAGAGGGATTGAAAGTTCTTCTTTTATGTGTTACATTCTAGATGAGTAATAGGGTATATAAATCTAGAATTCCAGGAATATATCAGAGCTGAAGTTAAGAATTGAGCATTACTGACTTTAGAATTGTGTGCCAGCTACCAAACACGTTTAGGTACTGTCAAATTATGAACACTATAAGCTTCATCTGCTTTAGTGTACGTGAGGCTTTTTTTTTGTAAAAGAAAAGTTGTATTATTCAATCTGCTTAATTCTACTGTTATTTTTCCCATCTGAATTTATGACTGCTCTGTCTTACAGGTGATCCTAGTAGTAGTTATGAGCGGAATGCTTGTTTTGGGGATCTGGACTCAAAATACTCTAGAGCAGACTAGCAATCTGTGTCCTGTGGGCCAAATCCAGACTGCTACTTTTGTAAATAAGGTTCTGTTAAAACAAAGCCAATCTTATTTATATGTTATTTATGGCTCTCTTTTGTATAATAGCAGAACTGAGTAGTCAAGGTAGAATTTTACATGGGCTACAAAGCCTAAAATATATACTGTTTGGAACTTTTAGGAAAAAAAAAGTTTGCCAGTCCTTACTTCAGAGTCTAGACCAGCTCTGTGTAACAGAACTTTAAAGTAATAAAATGTTTTCTGTCTGTACTATCCAATACAGTAGCCTCTAGTCACAAGTGGATCTGGATTTTTAGATTTATTTAATTATAATTTAAATTTACATACCTGCATGTGACTAGAGGCCACTGTATTAGACAATACATATCCACATGGTATATGGCAAAGACATCACACTCTTTGAAGTCACTCTTCTGTTGGCAACCCTAAGTCAGAAACTTGGCTTAGGGCACAATGAGGAAGGGCAAGGCATTTGTTCACTACCAGTGCTGTATGCTAAGTTATTGTGTGCTTTATTGTATTAAAGCACATAGCAGAGTTGTTTGACATAGGTAATAAAGTTTCCTTTTTGCAAATGAAGAAACTAAGATTTAAAGAGGTAAAAGATAACTGGCTACTTTGAATTTGAATCCGTGTCTTCCCCCTTATAAATCTTTTACTGCATTAGGATTGTCTATTCTGCTGGGGGTTTAGCTCAGCATGGTGTAAGTGCCTGCTTGGCAAACACGAGGTCGTGAGTTCGATCCCTGCAACCAAAAAAAAAAAAAAAAAACAAAAACAAAAAAAAAACAGGATTGTCTATTCTATCTCAGGATGTCCTTCATGACTATGGTTCTGCTTTATATTCTGCCTCTTATTTCTAGGAGATCACCTCTTTTGATTCTCCTTTTTTAAGATATGGGCCTTTTTTACATCAGAAAGATGTAGATGTTCTAGGGGCTAGTTGAAGTGAGAGAAGGATGTTTTCAGTTTCTTAGGCTAAATTTATTTTGAAATTATTTAAATTTTATTTCTGTGTATGTATCCAGTGGCTTCTGATAGAATACCATCTTATTTTTGTATTAGGAAATGCACTCACTATGCCCCAACTGGGTGATAATAAATGGGTTGACTATTGAGATTGGATCAAGGTTACTCTTAAGTTTCTCACGAGAGGCAATAGTTGACAATTTACTCCCTTGGAGAGTGCCTCTTGCTGTTGGGAAATCCCTGTTGTTACATTTTCTGCATTGGCTCAGAAATCCACAAGCTTAAAAGGGCACTGTTGATAATGATAAGCCCCAAATTTGTCCAATGATCTCCCCCACTCCTCTAATCCATTGTATTTTAAGGGCAATATTTTCATTTAGCTGAATTTTTAATAGGGAGTTTAAACTCAGTTTTTGTTACTCTGTTATATAAAATATAATAGTAAATCTTCAATAAACTATAAAAATCCATGTTTGCCTCACTAAAATAATGAATTTCAGACAAATCTAGAAATAAGTGATTTAAGTTCTTGGTTTCTATTCTTCCCTTTTTTTCCTTCTACAAATAATGATAAATAATAACTGTGAAAAGTAAATCTTTAATATGAGGTTAATGAGAAATTGTAACTATACCATGGCCCTCTGGAACTGTTATTTTAGAAGATCTAAAGTCCTCTAAAGAAGTTATTTGCTAAATCAAAATTCATTTAAGTATTTGTGGTAATTATTGGAACTAGTAGATAGAAGTAGTCTACTAATGACTCTTTGGATTTGCTAGCATTTTCCTTATATTACTATTAAGTCTTTGTGATTTTCAGCATTTTTTAATTATTAAAGAGGTAGGAAGGGGTGAAATGTAGAATGAGCGTCAGTTTGGTGAGATTTTTAAATACTTCATAACTTATTAAACTCTAGTGCTTTTGGTAATGAAGTAGATAAGTATAATAACCTGAGATCTTATAAGTTCTTTGCTTTTAGAGTTCTTATATGATATATTAGATTAACGTTCAGTTAGAAATTTATGAGAAGAAAACCTGGTGGCATGCCCTTGCAAAAGATTATACAATTTTGTATTTGGATGTGTGTTAATAAAAGTCTGGGGTGGCCTTGAAGTCCCCCCTTCCTTTTTATTTTTAAGTCTATTTTGTGTGTGCTCAATTTTGTTGGAATCATGCAGGTTTGGCTCTGGTGACCTAATAATTTCTGTAATCAAATGTATTATGGCTGGTAGAGTACTCAGAGTAATTACTAATTGTACTTCTAAAAACAGGTTTATAATAAAAGTGTTAATAGTTGTGGCAAATAGGCATCAATATTGTCTTTTCACAGGTGTGATCTTTCATACTTAAACTCTTATATGATTTTTAATTGCTCGGTGGTAGAATAATTAGTTAATGGTTAAGGAATTATAAGAGGGACCTCACAGTGTGCTATTTATTTAAAATAATGAAATTAATACTTTCAGAGAAGCAATATGGAAACTTCATTTATAGACTCTCAAAAATGAATCTGCACAAATGCCATCTGTATTTGTGTTTGTCCTCACTGTATGTGTAGAGAGACATAAAAAGAAATTGAGTAAGCCTACAGCACCAAGTGGGCATATATATTTAAACTAAGAAAAAACTCTTGGTTATCTAGGGTCTGGTGTCGTAATTGAAATGATTGTTCACTAGATGGCGATAGACACCCTAGGATCATTAATCAATTAAAGATTTTATTCTGTGAACAATAGTGAAGGCCATTTAGTAACTTAAATCTGTCCATATATGAGATTTCTGTTAATCTAGAACTATTTAAGAAAGGTTAGAATTGGCCCAAAGGATTGTAATGATCTGTTTAGTGTTTAACTAATGATGATTTTTAGCTATAAATTTTATTGATGAGAATAATCATCTAGTTTACCATAGCCAGCTAACTCTTCTATTAAGCAGCTAAATCATATAGCTTACTATGGAGTCATAATACATGACTGCCACGTCATAATACATGAGAGAGTCATGTATTATGACTCCTTTAGGCTGATCTAAAGAGAATTGGAAATGATTTTGATATAGAAATGATTTTGATATAGAATTTTACCTCTTTGAACTTATTTATTTTTATTGAAGAATTTAAAACTTACTATGTATTTATATATGTACACTCAGTGCATAATTCTTCACATAATAGTAATATTTGTCTTTATGGAATAATTAGTACTCATTGACATCATCATTGTTTTATTTCTGCACTCTAATTTCTGTGCTCTTGAGAAAACAAATTGTGAGAAGGATTTTTGATTGCATTTTCAAGTAGATATATACTCTGCTGTTTGGGTGTAGAGTGCTATGTATTTTCATTTTCTTACCCGATAGAGTGAAATGAGTTCTTTCCAGCCTATTTGCCAACTGATTGTAGACTGCCTTGCTTTCAGTTGTGTTCAAAGCTGAAATCTGCATTTAGAAAATATATCGAACTCATTTCCTGCAAACATTACAGTCTTGGTTAGGCTTTCTGGGACTGCCTTGGGAATGGCACCAGGACAGAAGTCGCTACCCTTCGCTGGTGTCATTGGTGAAAGAGAATCTTCTAGTTGTTAAGGGAATCCTTTATCTTTACCTGGAAATAGTGGAAATTTTATTTTTCCAATTTTTTTCTTAAAAATAGCCTAGTTTTAAAAATAAAAGCAATAAAACATTGTAGAGACTACTAAAGATCATTTTCTCTCTATACTCTTTGATTTCTTTTTCTTCTTCTTTAGAGATAACTACATTCTTAGGGTTGGATTTATCCTTGCCTATGTTTTTTTTCTTTTGCTATATATATTAAAAATATGCATATGGTACATTAAAAGCTTTAGCTCTTTATGTGGCATGCTATACATATTCTTTTGCATTTAGCCCCCCACCTCCTAAAAAGGTTGGTGGAAAACCATACTTCGTATATCACAATTTAAACATGTCATCTTGATGTTTGTGTAGATTTGATTTGTTCATGTAAATAGATACTTCAAAGATTGAATATGGAAAAGTATATTTTCTTTGTCCTCCTATTGTTCACATTTTTAAGTTTGCAAGTTTTCACTTTTTAGAATTTTTGCTGCTACTAACAGTGCTATAGTAGACAGTGCCACCTGTGTAAAAGATTTTATTGTATTGCTAGAAGTAGAATTTTTGTATCCACAAACAATATGAGATTTTATTGATAATAATCATTTATTTTCTATTAAATAGCTAAATTCATATCTCTAGCTGGAGACACAATATTTAACTTCCTCATAGTATCAGAAGCTACTCAAAGAGAATCGGAAAAGAATTTGATATTTTTCTCTTTGAATTCTTTATTTTTCTACTGAGAAGTTTTACACTTATTATATACTTGTAAATATATAATCTTTAGTATTCTATATTGTTGTCAACACATTAGCCGATTTTTAATTTTTTCCTAGTCTCATGGGTATGAAATAATATCTTGTGATTTTAATTTGCATTTTCTTAATTATGAGTTACGATGAGCATCTTTCATATTTGTTTTCTATTTTTTGTCTGAGTTGCCTGTATGAACACATATGTCCTATTTTGTTGGATTGTATATCTTCTAGAGTTTCTTTTTAGATACTCAAGGCTAGTAATCCTTGTTTAGTCAGTTGTGTTGTAAATACCCCTTTTTTAAAAGTCTGTGGATTGTCTTTGTGGTCTTTCGTTGTTCACAAGTTTCTAATATTAATGGTAAATGTTTTATTTTTCTTTCTTAACACTATGTGGGTTTTTTTTTCCTTAAGAAATTGTCTCCAGTGACAAGCATTCTCCTTTACATTGTTCTAAAAGTTACAAAGTATGGCTTTTCTTATTAAGATCTTTAATTCTTCTGAAAAATATTTTAAGGAATAGTATAACTTAGGGATCTAACTGTATGCCTGTTGCTTCTTTGTGGATTTGGTGAACTTTTCCCTTTGTTCCAAGGATTGGCAAACTGTTACTTATAGGCTAACTTTCCCACTGCCTATTTTTGCCTACTTGGGAAGCAGACATAGCCATTTATAGATGCATTTATGTTAAAACAGTTCAGTTGCTACAGAGCCAGAGTAACCTGTAAATGTATTGTCTGGCTCTTTATGGACCTTTGTTCTAAAACATAATCATGCATAATAGAAAAATAACTGGTTTCTAACATTGTCAGGCGTAGTCAGTAAAAATAGAAGAAATTACATCAAAGATAGTCGGAAGGAAAATATTTTTCTGGTTATTTAAAATGAATAAGTTTTAAAGTTTTACTGGTTCTTAGATTGCTATATAAGAATTTTTGTTAAGTAGAGGAAAGGAGAGGTCCACGAGTCCTTAAAGTGTCACGTAGTAGTATCTTGTGTCTCTATGTACATGTTTTTTTGGCTTTTTGAGACAGGGCCTTGTTATGTAGTTCAGGCTGGTGTTGAACTTACTCTGTAGCCCAGATTGGCCTCAAACTCAAAGTAAACCTTCTGCCTCAGCCTCCCAAGTGGTGGTATTACAGACATGTATGTCTTCACAACCAAACGTGGATGTATACATTTTTGGGGAAGAGACTGCATAGCATTTAAGAGATTCTCAAAGATGATTGTGATGTGAAGCTCATAAAGAGCTGCTGATTATTTTATTTCATTTCTGTTCTCTTGTTAATGCAGCTTGAAGGAAATTTTAGCTTTAAAAATGTATGTTTTTGTCACCTGAAATATGGCAAAAAAGAAAATTTTTTTGCCAGACCAAACTCATGGAAACTGTGTAGGTGGAATAGTTCTCATTCTGGCCCCAGAACTGTAACAGCCACCATTAAGATGGCTTTTGACTTCAGCTGGCCTACTAACATTTTGAGTTTTTTTTTTAAATAATAGGGTTAATGTGAGAATTTCTTTTAACGCTAAAGTGAAAGTTTAATATACTTTGGGAGATACACTTTATATGTTAAAAAAAGCAGCAAACTTTTTGAATGATCAGAATTTACTTATCATTTGAATTTGCTTACATTATGAAATTTAAAGCCAGAGAAATTTTTCAGACTCTTTTCATTGTCATTTAAGGGATGTTTGGGTTCCAAATTCTTTGCAGTTCTTTAGAACTGATAAATACGTAGTATTTAGCTTAATAAATTTGCTTTCTGCTGCTATACGATTTGTAGCAATTTAGATGGAATGAATGAGTAGAAGATCTTCCTAGTACAAATTAATAGTTATTGTAGAGCCTAGGTTCTTTGCACATATCATTAAATTCTATGGAAACAGCCATCTCCAGTCAAGTAAGTGGCGTCTTAAATTTGGATCATTTATATTGATGAACTTGTACTAAGGAACATCTCCATTTGCTTGTCTGTTTATCTGTAGCCTTTCTAAAAATTGATGAAAGTAGTGTTGGTAAGTATCAAGATTAGGAGAGGAAGCTGTACTTTGGAAACACCCCTGAAAGGCTAGTCTGAATTATGGTGCCTTGAACTTTCATTAATTTGAGAGAAATGCAATGACAAATAGAATGATTCATGATTGTTTATTTTATATATGCTTCTAATAAATATATATTTATGTATAATCATCTAATATGTAATAGTCTTTTATATATATATGTAATATGTAGTCTCTATTATGATTACAAAGTCTTGTATTTATGGAAATAAATAAGTGGGTTATCCTTAGTCCTGATTTGAAGTTATCTGTATGCTTGAAAACACCAGTATTTCTTTCAGAATAGCCAAAACTTCCTACTTGAGACAAATTCAGTACAACTTTATCCTTCTTTCTGAGTAGTTGGAAGCTAGCACTTCTAGCATTGGCCTCTGTGTGCCCTTTAGGATTTGGGACATTGAAAAGTATAAGTTTAGGAAGATACATGACCAGTGATATTAGAGGTAGCTGGGAAGAGAAAAACTTAGTTCTACCTGAATTCTGCTGTGAAATAAATGGGTTTGTGAGCTAAAGAGAAGAAAGCTTCATCAAGGAGACCATTTAGGTACCTTTATGCCCTTTACATTTACTGAAGTTTTTGAATAGTTGCCACATCTTTGTCTTAACTGTGCTTTAAGCAATCCACGTGTGGAGAAGGAGCACCCCCCTCCTCCCATTATACCATTAGATTTCAGAGGCAAAAGAGATGGTCCTGAGGTTGGTGGTTGGCTGCTCCAGTCTTTCAGGTCTTCTTTCAGTATTAACCTTTAAAGTTCCAGGGTTTCTTTCATTAAGGAAGGTGGAGTTTCCTTCTTTTCAGTCTAAATTTATGCTTTTTTTTAAACCTATGTGTTGTATTAGGGGTCTATATAAACTAATGTCAACACTTAAAATGGTTTTCTTTTTTCTCTTTCAGTACTAGGGATTGAACTCAGGGCTTCACACATGTAAGGAGGTGTTCATTACTGACCTCCAGCTCGTTTATAATTATTTTCTTTATTAACAAAAGCCAGAGAAGACAGAGTATTTTTCTTTGATATTTTACCCTTTTAATTACTGAAACCACTGGGAATGTGGCTAAGGATGAGCAAATAAATGCTATCAGGCTGACCTTATGTTGATGCCACTGCTGAGATAAAGTTTTGCATAGATTGAGTCCTTGAAATCTTTTTCTTTCTTCAACTTTCCTCAAAATGAGTGACTTTCTATTAACCCCAACTCATACCATATTCTGCATAAGTGAAAATTGTATATAAACTATTTTGAGTATATGTTTCTTTTTCACAGGCTGCGTGTTATTTGACAGGTGTTCTAAAGCTCCTTAATTTGGCAATGAACCAAGATGACAGAGCAGTAATGATTTTGAAAGTGCCATTCCCTCCTTGTTTAAGAGACAGAAAGAAAAGTGTGAAGTTATTAGCCACTATTTGCTAGTGGCATAGAAACTGGTATAAAATTTAATTGTCTGGTTTTATAGTTGGTCTGCTGAGATTATTTCCCAGATAATACTACTCTTTAAGGAAAGACAAAAATACTGTGTAACTTTAGTTTTTACTCCCACATCTTTTTTAAAACCTCTTTTCACAGATTGTAGGTAAAAGGATTGAGGAGAAGGGATTATTAAAAACCAAAATACTGACCTTTTCTCCCTCATAGGCCTTTCCTTTTCTCATTTGCCCACGTAATAGATTTATGGGTGACAGGGTAACATTGGCAAGCTTGCAAATTTTCCCCTACCCCACTCCCACATGAATCAGATGCCCAAGTGTTTGCATCTGTAGTGTATAAGATGTTACTATGCTCTCTTCTTTCTTTAGCCATGCAGGGTATGTTTATTGCTAGTTGGAAGAACCTACTTTTGGTAACCTATGCTGTCTGGTGACTTGAACATTACCTTTCACAACAGCATTTGACATCCATGTCAAATTATAAAAAACAAAACAAAAAACCACAAAACACCTTGTTGGGCTTATGGCTGTGAACTGGTTAACCAAGGGAAGACTGATAGAATTAGTGCCTTCTGTTTGTTTTTGTCACTTCAGTGGGCAGTGTGAGCCTGTGTCCTTTTGCCAGATCATAAATACTGTGTTAAATTACAGTGAGCTGAGTTTGGTAAGTTGTGGGAGTTTTGAAAGGCGGGGGAATAGTTTTATGTATGTGTGAAGAAGCTGTTTGATTTTAAGCCAGAGATTCCTGAGCCTTGTAGTCATCATTTTAGAGATCATGTACCTACTTTGAAATTTAGTGCTAGCATCAGATTGTACAGCTGTCCTTGTTTCCTTTTTATTAACAGTATTTTTGTGGTTGAATTGGCTTGCATTCCTTTTAAATTTGAATGTATTAGAATCTTAACATCTAAAATTTTTCTTTAAAAATTCTCTCCCTCTTTTAAAAAGCAGTATGAAATAGAGTATAAATGAGAAGTGAATCCCTACTCACATTTTTCAAAGAACAGCAAAGCATGAATGATTTAAAGAAGTAGATTGTTTTCAGTCTTTGGAATTCCTCTCATTAATTGTTTACAGATTTGGGCTTCTTTCTCTACTTAACCTATTTTTATTGTCTTTTTTTACGTTTAACATAAGTCATGCCATTTTGAGGCTGAATGAAACATTTTTTTTTTGCCTGAGAACTAACAGTTGAGTGGGGTTGAGAACAGAAAAAAGGTACTAGGTTTCTTGGCTATGTTTGTTTCAGGGATTTTCCCCGCTAAGGTTGCTAAAGCTACAGGCTGTATTTTCAGCTCTGTTCAGGATGGTAGTTTTGCTTTCTGCAAGCAGAGAGGATAGTTGGGAGGTAGTGGGAAAAGGAATAAGCTCACAGGCTATTAAGAATGTACATTGTTTTTGAGGCCACATGTAATGTTTCTCTGAGCCCTGGCCAACTGGGTAGGGTGCATGTTCTATTTACATTGTACTGGGTGGCATGATATAAGAGACAGCTGATTATTTAATTACAGGGAAAAATCCAGACATTTCCTATTTAATAGTGTCCTGATAGGGCAGGAAAAAAAATCTGTTTCCAGAGGATTGACTTAGAGTGGGTGAGTATATTTAATTCAGTTTTTAGTTCTTGCCTCATAGCCAGAAATTCTTCATGTAGCATTTGCTGAGTGTGTACTGTGGAGAGAAATAGAGACAAATGACATTGCTTGTGACCTATAGGCTTGAGGTGAAAGCCTTAAATAATGATTCCAATAAAAATAGAATGAGAACTTGGGAGGCCAAACTTGTGATTACTTACTGTAGTACTAGTAAGCGAGAGAAAGGATCTTTGGTGAGTACAAAACCCATACACATAGAAGTTTAGAGTATGAAGAAAGCCCTGGACTAGGCACCAGAGGTTCCATGTTCATCTACTCATTTGCTTTCTGTACCTTTGTCATTCTGGTTTTATATTCTTTTTTTCTTTCTTTTCTTTCTTTTTTGGTCAGAAGATGCCAGATGACAGTGATAAATATACAGTGGGCTTCAGTTACAAAGCACCTGAAAACATAGAATAACTCTGCTGCTGCTGTGTCTCAGAATTATCAACCCAGAGAAAGCATTCACGTGAAGCTTTGAATGCCTACCAGGCATCAGGCATGATGCTGATGTTGGAGAGATAGTGGTAAATTTAAGTATTCAGATTTAAGTATAGTATTTTCAGTCTGGTAGGTGAGAGCTATTGATCAAATGGTCAAATGAGTATCCATGCCATTTCGAAGAAAATAAGAACTAAGCAAGGGATTTTTTAATTTCTGAGCAATGATTGTAAAGAC
Organism: Dolichotis patagonum; assembly: GCA_004027295.1. Taxonomy (NCBI): domain Eukaryota; kingdom Metazoa; phylum Chordata; class Mammalia; order Rodentia; family Caviidae; genus Dolichotis; species Dolichotis patagonum. Next base: position 9,740 of record PVJX010015849.1, on the reverse strand, counting down.
CTTTGGTGGGGCTGAAGAATCAGAGGGTTCCTGAGCCCATAGCACTTGAACTGAGATCTGCAGTGTATGGGCTGGAGTTAATTAGGTAAAGAGCTGTAGGAACAAGCATTCCTAGAGGAGACATAGCATGTGCAGAGGTCCTGTGGTAGGTGGAAACATTATGTGGCCAAGGAATCTAGAGAAGGCTGATGAACCTGGACTATAGGAAGGCAGGGCATAATGATGGGAGGTGATGCTAGAGAGGTGACCAGAGCCATATCATGTAGGCCTTGCAGGTCATGTTGAGCAAGAGGCAGACATTAATGAATTTTATGTGGGGTGGGATGGATTGGTTCACATTTATGTTTTGAGAAGCTCATTCTGGGTGAGTTGGAGGGGTCAGAGTAGATGAGAAGAAACTGTTTAGTAGGCTGCTGTTAGCATATTTGAGGCAAGGTATGGTATAGCTTGGCTAGTATGATAGCAATGAGGGGAAGGAGGAGGATATAAGCAGAAGAGATATTCAAGAGAAAACAAACACCAAAACGTGATGATACATTGCATGTGGGGTTTAGGATGGGGAACGCAGTATGGTCAGTTCCTGGCTGCCTGACTTGTGCAGGTTAATGGACGAGATGCCTTTGATTCAGATGAAGACTGCTGGAAGATGACCAGGTTTGGGAAAGGGAAAGGATATGATGAACAGTGTGACCTTGGATATGCCAATTTTTAAACAGGGAGGTAGTGGGCAAATGTCAGAGTCAGTGGTGTTAGTTTTGAAAATTTTTCATTGAATTTCAGAACAGGGGGGCTATTGATGCTTCAGTTGGCGCTGTTTGAGTGCAGCCAGGGTGGTGAAGCTGAGTTGTTGCAGAAAAATACTGTAGTTATCCATAGTTTGTAGATGGACAGTTGGAGGCAGAAAAAGGTAACTTGAGGAATAACTCAAACTAAGTTGCAGAAGTAGAATCCAGGCCTAGACCTGGAGGCCCAGTTCCCTGCTCTGTTTTACTCACCTCCTCCAGCCTTCTGGTTTACCAGGAAGCACATGTAGCTGAGTCCTGGTTCTGCTTCTCCCTGGGATGGGGATCCACCAACTACTTACTTAACCTCTTTGAGCCTCAGCTTCCTTGTTTGTAGTAATGGCAGCTGTTCAATGATAATCATTGGGAGAGTTAAATGAGATGATGTGTGTAAAGGTCTTGATGCGTGTTTGATACAGTGCTCAGTGAATGCTACCTAAAAAATTCCTTTTACTGTCATCTACCCTCAGTGCCTTTTATCTTCAGCTATATGTTTTCTTTTATTTGAACAATTAACAGTTTGCTCTAAAAAGGCCAAATTCTATGCTGTTTGCCAAATTATTGTCAAGTTTATGTTTTTACTTTGCTGTTTCTTCTGCTTTCGATGCCTTTGACTTCCTGCACTGCTCATTTTCTGTGCGGTCTCTTTCATTCTTCTTCAGAACTCACTTTCTGTGACTGACTTAACAGGATCTTCCCCACTCTCTAATTTAATAATGTCAACTTATATTTACATTAATTTACTCTTAGAAGTTTGATGCTCATGGGTTAGATAAGTTTGCTTGTTCTGTTTTACTACATAGAGTTCAGGGACTGCGAGTGTTTTTATGTCCTTCAGCAACTTCTATTAGAATACTTTAAAGTAATGGGCTCAGACTTGCAAGTGCTAAGTATTTTTATGTTAAGAAGTAGTTCTTTCCTTTCACTTTCTTTTTATCACAGTCCCAAGATCCAGTTCTTACTAAGTCCTGCCAACCTTACCTGTAAAATATGCAAATGATCTGTTGCCCTTCATTAACACTGCTACTCTGTGATTATGTCGGGTCACCAAACCCTGGCCACGATCAGTGCAGCAGTCTCCTTGTAGTCTCTCCCTTCTCTTCTTTCCTTTGTCTTTGGGCCTCTTTTCCAGGACCGGGAATCCAGTCTCAATGCACTGGGTAGAAGTATATTTTTAAAGATCTTCAAGCCCTCCGGTGGATTCCCATCCCTATTCACCTTGCACTCCAAAGTCCTATGGGGTTTACTTCTCCTCACCCTTTGTGAACCCTTCACCCATGATCCTACTTTTGTCCAGCCATACAGGCCACACTTTTTTCTCTCATTTTGCACATATGTTCAGTTCTGTCCCTCCATAAAGCTATTGAGCACCTAGTCCCTTTTGTCTAGAGCTAGAAAAGTTCCTCCCCCAAGTTTGAGGCAGGATTGCATTTTTCTCTGTCCAGATTTTAGCCAATGGGTTATTTTCTTTGTGAGGACTTTTTTGACTACTACTTCTAAATAGGTTCATCCAGTGCACCTCCATCTCTCATTTTAAATTATTATTTTCTTTTCCTTCATTTTTTTGTATAGGATAGAATAACAAATACCATATATTCATCTCTTAGAATTCATGTTAAGATTTTGCCATAATCGCTTCAGATGCTGTTTTCTATAAAACATCACAGATTGTTACTCTCTACCTGGTACTCTTTCCTGATTCTCCTTCCTTCTCCAAGGGCACTTACTATTATGATGTTAATATGTATTTTTTTTATATCAGTACTGGGGATCGAACTCATGACTGTGTGCTTACAAGGCAGGCATTTGTGCCGTTGAGCTAAATCTCCAACCCCTGTATTTTCTATTTGTATGCTTTTATTGCCTATGAATGGCTACTTAGATTCATGTAAATATTATATTTGAGCTTACCAACTTACTTTTTTAATTCAACGTACTTTTTAAATTTTATGGCAAAAGGGTAAAACAATATTTCATGACAAGTTGATAGAATAACAATAGTTAATATACTGCATATTATTATCTTTAATGTAGTTAGAGTACAAGATATGGGCATAAAAAATTCTCCAATTGATGTAAGCACAAACTTTTCTATGAACTAAGAGACACAAGAGTATAACTTGTATTTGTTCTTTTTTTGCCCTTCCTTTCTTTCCCTTTTTCCCCATCTTAGTTCTTTTTTCCTTTTTTAGCATTTTCTTCCCATTTCACCATATCTATTGTACATTTTAGACCTTATTTACTCTTTTGATTTCTCACACTAGGGAGATAATACAATGTTTACACATGTGAGTTTGATATCACTAATTATTATGGTCTCAAGTTACATCTATTTATCTATAAAAGTCTCAAGTTTATCTTCTTTCTAGTTGAGTAGTATTCCATTATAAAAATATGCTACATTTTTTTTATCTTCTCCTCAGTTGATGGACATTTGGGTTGTTCCCAAGATTTAGCTATCTCAAATTGCACTACTATAAACATGAGTGCACATATATCGCTGTGGTATGATATTTTTAATTCTGAGAAAATACCCAGAAGGGGAATTGCTGGGTCGAATGGAACCTGCATCCTAGCTTTTTGAAGAACTCCCACACTGGTTTCCACGGTGGTTACACCAGTCTATACTCCTACCAACAGTGGAGAAGGATTCCTTTCCCCCTATAGCTCCTCCAGCATTTGTTACTGGTTGATTTCTTGATAGCCATTCTTTCTAGAGTAAGATGGAATCTCAGTGTTTTAATTTGCATGTCTCATTTTCATTCAACATATTTTTTAATGCTCTCAGTGTTGAAACATTGAGATTATCTGCTCTATATTCCAACCTGTGACTATTTTAGTTTCCTTTTTGTCTACTGGTGGCTATTTATGTATTTATTTTTTATCGGTACTGGGGATCAAACTCACAAATGCATGCTTGCAAGGCAAGCACTTATGCCGCAGAGCTAAATCCCCAGCCCCTACGGGTAGCTATTTAGAATATTATAAACATTTCACTGTTAGGGAAAGTAAACATTTCTGTGTTTGTCTCTCTGCATACCAGTGCAGGAGTGTCTCTGACCTGATCTTGTCTTGCTCAGCACTCTGCTTCAAAATTCCCATTTGGGCACTCATTATTTTATAATCACAGACTTACATGTTTCTTGCTTATATTCATCTTCCATATTAGACTCTAAGCTCCACTAGGGTTGGGTGGGTTATTTTACTCCTTGCCGCAGCACCTGCTAGCATGTACCTTGGCACATAGTAGGCCCTTGATTGAATTAATTTAGCTCCCTGCTTTGCATTTCTCTTGTGTAGATTCTTCTTTTGGTTTTTGAACTTTGGTTTTCAGGTTTCTGAAGAAAAATGATGACCATGGGATATATGGATTGCCAAGTCTGATGGGTAGCAGACTAAAGTGATTCGATAAATCAGGCATGGAAAGGAGCTGAAGAGAAAAAAATCTTTAAATAATTGTTTTGCCTTGCTAAGACTTTTTTCAATCTCAGAATTTGGAGGTGAAGGATAACATGGAGCTACATGGACTAGTTGTGGTGAATAAAGGAACTGTGTTACCAGGTTTGGTCTCCTTTTACATGTAGCACTAATTTTTTTATTCTGTATTTTTTAGTGGTGGGAAGGTTTGTATTTTCTGAAAATTATTTGAGCACTAGAAAATATATTTGTTAATGTTTATTTTTGGAGAAGGGCTTTTGGTAGTCAGAGGTAACACAGTCTAACAGATACATGTACAAGACAAAATCTGTTTATTTTTGAAGCAGGATTGTTTAAATCAATCAACTTTTAGAAAATCTCACGTTATTAGAGTTCTTTGAATCAGTACATGTGTTCTGTTTTTTTTGAAGCTTTTAAATATTTTCCTTGGCATTTTCCTTGGCATTATACTTACATATTACGTTCACATGTAAACAAGTAAAGACTTACTAATTCATGGTAACAAACTTCTTTCTTGAAAAAGAGATTGTTACTATAATCGTACTTTGGTCATTTTTTTTCCAGCATAGGCCGTTTCATTTTACCTTTTAGGGACCTATGCAAGCTACTAAATTTAATCACTGTAAATTATATTATAATTGGAGATACTTGTTGAAGGGAAAAATAGTTGAATCCTATGATAATGCCTTCTAATGTCTTCCTTTTCAGTTTGGAGTACTGTATTGTGGTTCATTCAGTTCAGTGTGGCCCATCTGATTGGCCTTTTGACCAACATAAGTAACAGCTGTTAAGTGCTTCCAGTGAGAAGCACAGTACAGTACAGTGCAGATCCTAATGGATCTAACCTCATTTTCCCTCTGTAAATAGTAAATATTTAGATAGTTAAATTAGAGAAAATAATAACTAAGATATATTAAGCATTTGATCCTTGCCAGATACCATTCCAAGCACTTTATGCTAACAGTAAAACTAAACTACAACACGTGAGCACATTCCAAAAAACTTTTTCTACTTATGTAAAATGCAGGAGTCATGTTTGTATGAGATTTATCAAAAATACAGTTTTTCAGTTTGTTTTCTGATTATTGAGAGTGAGGGATGTTGGCAAGAAGGAGAAAATGTTTACATTTATTAGGTGGATAGAAATGCACTGAACTGACAAAATCTAAATGAATATAGGCTGGTTATTTCCTGTTCCTTACCTACCTCCTTGATAGAGCTTTACCTTGTTCCTGTAAATTGGGGATAAGGGAAGGATGGGGACCAACCCTCAATTGCATTAGATGTGAATTTCCTTGATTGTGAAGCAAGTTAGTGTAGGGTTTTATACTGTTAAGTCTCTTTTAAAGATGAGAGAACTGAAGTACAGAGAATTAAGTAATTTGTCAAAGGTCACAGGACTAGTGAATAATGCAGCCATAATTCAAACTTAAGATAGAATATTCTTAACCTCCATAATACATTCTGTGTTTTTATGTGGGAGTTTATCTGTGCGAGAGGCATTAGTAGTTGGAAGAAAATAGTGTCATCTTCACAGTGCTTGGAAACATTTTTGTTGAAAGGATATATGCTGCCTTACCACATATCCTGGTTTGATTAATATTTGCTGCCACTATAGATTTTCCAAGAGCCCTCGATTTTGCTTCTTATATCCTTAATCTTTTAACACAAGCTTTAAGGAAATCTGAGTGGTCATAATTAATGAAGCTCTTGCAATGGAATTCTTAGGGAAGAAGACTGTGTGATGAAACAAAGGTATAAAGATAGGAGATGAGGAATCCTTCCTTCTGTCATACGTGTTTTATGGCATTACATGGCCCTGATGTCCCCTATAACTGAAACCTAGAGTGGTCCTGGCACATATCTTTGTGTAGCTTACTTGTCTGTGGCACTTTCTGCCTGCTGTAACAGTGAAGAAAGGTCTTAGATTGTTTGCTTTAAGCACAATAAACACATAGATCCAGAAAGTATTTTCAGTAATCTTCGCTTGTTGAGCAGGAGCTTGCAGTTGTTTAAAACAAATGAAGGGGATAAAAACTCCCTTAACTTTTATTTACCAATCAGATTGCAAAGGAAAAATAGCCTATTTTTAGATTGAGGCTCCAATTATGCTAAGCCTGGAAGATAATGAAACAGTCTGATACAAAAGAGTGTGGTGACGCAAGTTTGTGCGGTGAAATTCCAGGACATTCACTGACTTTTTAGGATTCTGCATGGTGAATATTAAGCTTCTAAGTGTTTGTTGCCCAGAAACAGTGTTTTATTCTTTTACATGCAGTGTAATGAAGTGAACCTGTGTTGTAATTTGTTTCTCTCAAGGAAAAGGGGGAATTAACACTCATCATCTATTGCTGCATCCTATCTTTGGAATTCTATATATGCCTTTTATGTGCTGAAGTCACCAAGTCATGCTTTTGTTAATACTGCATATTGCTCCCTGCCTTTGGCACTTTGGTAGCTGCCTTTGTCAGTTTTTCTTAATGCTGTGCACAGTAGAGGTTTTGAGTTTTTCAATTATTTTATATTACAGATTTGGCAGAATTTGGAAGCTTTTATTTTCTGCTACTCTTTCATTAGTCTGTATAAGAATTATGCTTAGCTTTTCTGCTCATATTCTTTCTTAATCATGTCCGGTGATATCTTTCCTTGGAACTAATTAGTGTGGAGTGTTTAAGTGAAATATGTGCTGGCACAGGACTTTGTTGGCCCGCTTAATGGAAGTTGGCCATTTGTGTCCTCCCAGTTTCATGTTGCCTTTCTTTTCATTTACAGGTTTGGTAATGGGCTTCTGGGTTTTCGTTTTGCTGCCTATAGTTGTCCTTCTGAAAATGAACCTGGCGTGCCGAATACTCATGTGATGGGAAATATAAAGGATCCTTTTGGTGTAACACGTATTTGTACTTTCTGAATCCTTCTGTAACCTGAGTTCTAGGGAGTCTAGAGTCATGAGCTTGGCCATTGTCCACTCCATCATATAGTTTTCTTTTTCAGAGCAGTTGCCATAAGAACTAAATGCAGAAAAGCAGAAAGATCTGTTGTCCTCAAGGAGCCACAGTTGCAAGCCTCTGGCATTGGTAATTTTCATATGGATTTGATGGCACAGGGGCTAAAGGAAATGTGAAGGGAATTAAAGAGCTCCTCATTAGATTCATATTGAAGTGCATCAGTGTGACTTGTAGAAAAGCTGAAAACATAAAATAGCAATCAGGTGATTGGTAAGAATGCCTACTTGGATGAAGTAGAGGGTTGGAAGTTTCTGGCTGGATGCCTGTTATCCACATACAGTACTTAATGTATTTCATTTAATCTCCCACAACCCTGCAGGTAGGGGATATTATCCCTTTTTACAAATGAGGATAAAGTCTAAAGGGATTAAGTAAATTGCCAAGGTCTCTTTAGTTGTAAGTGGCTACAATGAACATGGCTTTTTCACATTTGTGCTACTCTTCTGAAATACGGGAAACACAGACACCAAGAAGTACTTATCATCTTATCCTTAGTAAGCAAAGTACTGGGTGGTATGACCACTCAAAAGGGTATAACAGCTTTTTTAAAAAAACTGTTCTGTAATGAGTAGCTCTCTCTTAAAGTTTCAGATTTTAAAGACCAAAGTTAGTTCAGTCATCTGGTCTGCTGTATGTCAGGCAGAATATTGAGTCCTAGGGATACAAAGGTAAAAACAAAATTCCTGATTGTAGATTGCACTGAGAGTAAGAGAGGAGGGAAAGTACACATAGACTTATAAATGAATTTCATACCATATGATTAAGGTACCTAAGAGTAAGAGAATGATACCTGTGTCTGTAGAATAATTCCTCCTATGAATTGCACTGGTTCTTTGATCATTGCCGGGATTTACTTACAGGTATATGAGATGCTATCTTTGTATGAATGAAGCCCAAGAGGAAATAATGTGATAATTCCCCAAATGTTGGGAACCTTTTTTTTTCCTAGCTAGAGTCTAAATTTACAAGGGTAACATTTTTATTGGTTTTAGTAGATGAAGAATCTTGTTTCTGCAAGCATTAAACCTTTTATTTTCTTAAATGAACTTTAAGCTTACCTTTTCTAACATTCTCTTACCAAGGAGGGCAGAAAGGGTTCTAATTCCAACTTGATCACTAACTTAGGAGGTAAACAATAATCTCTAACATTTCTTCTGACACAGTGCCTTTCATATAACTGACAGTTAGTGTTTTGCCGTGGGACAATAGAACTTGAAATTTTCCTTTTGAGTAATTCATGCTAGTCTTTTGGGCAGGAACTATAGGGGAATTAACTTTGTTAGGATAAAAATTTGCTGCCTCCTCACCCTCAACAATAGCAAAAGTTATAGATAAATTCTCCAGTGCAAAGCCTGGCATAAGAGAAAATATTTCTAATAGTGAAAGGATCTCTTTTAAATTCCATCTGCAAGCCAGATGCATTGCGTCTCAGCCCAGAATGCTGAAGGTACTTGTGATTCCTAGCATAGTGCTTCTTTGGGTATACACGATCAGTGAAAAAATAACACTATTAAGAAGTGATTATTTGTAATCTCTGAGGAATTCTGGACAATAGATGTTCTGGAGTTTGCCAAACTTGGAAACCTCTCCCATTCATAAGACAGATTGCTCTTCAGGTCTTTTTGATCACAGTAAGATGAGAATTGAAGGGACGTATATCAAGAGACAAAAGATCAGTCAGGATGTTTCATACTCTGAGTTCCGTAATAAACACAATACTAAACAGTACTTAGACATCGCTTTTGGTGAGAAGGTGGAAGTCTTTAGCACCTCATACAATAAAAGATGACAAACCTTTCAGTGTTTTTTAATTTGGGATGCAAATTACATAACAGTGTCAGCGTTTTCTTTAGATTTTCTGTCTAGAAGACTGATGACAGTGAATGTTTTTTAAAAAATTTTATTTAAAGAGAAAAAAAAAACCAACAGAAAAAAGGGTAGCAATAATACAGAATTCCAAAGAAAAAAGAAAACTAAAAAACACTAAGAAATCATTACCTGATAACTTATATATTGTCATCTTGGAAATAGTTGTTCAAGTTACAAAATTAAAACATACAAAGTACACATTCAAACAGTGAGACTGTTAACACTTCTGCTCCACAATCTAACAAAAACAGTAATATGGTCATCCATCTTACACACTTAAACATACATGCAGTTATATCCTTTAGAACACTTTCTTTTCCTCTCTTTTTTACAGTAGCAATTACACATTTTGGGTTTTATTACTCCTACTGTTCTTATTACTTTTTACACTACAGACACAGTGCAATATTTATAAATATGATTCTTATTTCACTAATGAGGATAGTCTCAAGTTGTCTCCATTTACCTATGAAGGCCTCAACATCATCCTTCTTCATAGCTGAGTAATATTCCATTGCATAAAAATAAAACATCTTTTTCTTTTTCTTTCTTTTTTTTCCATTTCATTTTAAAGAGAATAAGACAAAAGAGGTCAGTACAGAGCAGATCGGAACCGGACAACATAGGCAACACAATACTTAACATT